>CAUYPK010171601.1:0-30872 GCA_963574355.1 Loris lydekkerianus
TACATTAATGCGGTCATGGGGCACCATAAAGTGGTTTTATAGACCATTTGACACATTTTCATCACACTGGTTAACATAGCCTTCCTGGCATTTTCTTAGTTATTGTGTTAAGACATTTACACTCTACATTTACTAAGTTTCACATATACCCTTGTAAGATGCACCGCAGGTGTAATCCCACCAATCACCCTCCCTCCGCCCACCTCCGCCCTCCCTCCCCTCTCTTTCCCCCTTCCCCCTATTTTTAGGTTATAACTGGGTCATAGCTTTCATGTGACATATGTTTGTTTTTAAGTTGAATTTGTATGTAAGTTGAAACAGGTAAGCTTACCTGTTACCTATAATAGTCCTCGTTCATAAGTGCGAATTGTATGTCAGTAGAATGTGTGTAACTTGGACACCACCTGTAATCCTTAATATCCAATTAGGTGGATAACTGGCTTAACTACTGCCATATATCTATATCTATATCTATCTATCTATATATATATATATTTTCTCACTTTTTTTTTTTTGGTAGAGATAGAGTCTCACTTTATCGCCCTTAGTAGAGTGCCGTGGAGTCACATAGCTCAAAACAACCTCCAATTCCTGGGCTTAGGCGATTCTCTTGCCTCAGCCTCCTGAGTAGCTGGGACCACAGGTGCCCACCACAATGCTCGGCTATTTTTTTGTTTCAGTTTGTCCGGGGACGGGTTTGAACCCGCCACCCTCGGTATATGGGGCCAGCACCTTGTGGATTGAGCCACAGACGCCGCCCCATATTCTCACTTTTTGATTCCTATTGACAGTGAATTTGTTTCTGTGCATAACCCTCCCCACCATTTTGTGTGTGTGTGTGTGTGTGTGTGTCCAACACGTGTGTATTTTCTTAGGGAATGTTTTCAGAAATAGAATCATTTGGAAGAAGGATAGGAATAACTTTAGTCTCTTGATACATATCACCAGATTGCTTTCCCAAGTACCCATTTACCTTTCGTGGCAAAAGCATGCTTTTCAGCTATTCTTTTGCTCCTGAAAAAGGTTTGGTAGGCTTAGTTGAAGTTTGTCTATGGCTCATCATGGGGCTGTGACCTGCCTGATTTCTGGTGATAGGAAGGTTGTGTGTTCATACTGGATATTTCTTCTTCCTTTCTAGATCCCGACCTTGATTGACCGAATGCTTGTGTCATCTAACACGAAGACAGGGGCTGCAGGAGCTGAGGCCTTGTCTCTCCTACTGAAGAGGCCGTGGGACCCTGCTGTGGGGGTGCTTTCCCATAATAAACCAGTAAGTTGGATGGCTCAGGACTTAACTGGGGCATGTGAAATTTTTAGACTCAAGCCATAGAACCTTGGCAAGAGGATGATAAATGGCTTTGACTTTTTCATTAATAACTTGTTTTGTGTTTAACTGTGGTTTCTTAAGCAAAGGAGCATTGGTTGGGATGAGAACAATATTAAGATACTTGGGATTTCATGGAAGAACACCTCTCACTGTTTTGGGGGTGGAATTCTTTTTCCTTAGAGTAAACTCCCTGGCTCTCCTTTGATTCTCATCGCCTCCTCTGGCCCCTCCAGCTCTGTGTTTCCCACCTCACGCCGTCACCGCTTCTGGCAGTCTCAGCTCTCCTGCTTAGGCAAGGTATGTATGGAGACAAGAAGAACTCTCTTGTGGGCAGGAATATAATCTCAGAGGATTGAGGAGAGGAATATGCAGGAAGGGTTCAGAATGGATGATCTAAACGTGGAGCATCTCCTAACCCTTCATTTATATGGAGTTCCAAGGTTGAAATTTATTCAGAGTAGGTTGAGCAGAATTAAGAGAAGATTTGAAACTTAACCTCTGTTGGCATGGATGCCACTTCTTTTTTTCAGGTCATCCCTGTAGCCACTCATCTGCTGAACAATGGCAGTGGGGTAGGAGTTCTGCAGTGTCTCGAGCATATGATTGGGGCAGTGAGAAGCAAAGTGCTGGAGGTAAGAATGCCCCTATTTCAGTTCACTATGGCTCACCTGGCATTTGGTGGTGTTCCACACCCATCTGTGGTCTCCTGTCTTACTTTTTTCTTTTTCTTTCCACAAAGATTCATAGCCATTTCCCACATAAACCCATTGTCTTGATTGGCTGGAACACAGGAGCTTTGGTGGCCTGTCATGTAAGTAATTTGTGTCTTACTTGGAAATCTTGAGGAACTGGAGTTTGTTCTGGGATAGAATACTGGTACTAATGATTGCAACTGTTGAGTCCTTTACTATGTTTCAGGCATTGTGCTAGATGCTTTACATAATTTCATATCAGATTGTAGAAGACAGACTTTTTAAAAAACCTTTATTGTGTGGCTTGGCACCTGTAGCTCAAGCGGCTAGGGTGCCAGTCACATACACCGGAGCTGGTGGATTCAAATCCAGACCAGGCCTGCCAAATAACAGTGACAACTACAACTAAAAAATAGCCAGTGTTGTGGCAGGCGCCTGTAGTCCCAGCTATTTGGGAGGCTGAGGCAAGAGAATTGCTTAAGCCCAAGAGTTGGAGGTTGCTATGAGCTATGATGCCACGATACTCTACCCAGGGCGACGCTTGAGACTCTGTCTCAAAAAAAACAAAACCTTCATTGTGGAAAATATTAAGCAGAAACAAAGTCAGGTATAGTGTAATAAACTAGCATAATAAACCCCATGACCCCTCAATCCAACTTTACAAGTGTTCCCCTCACAGCTGGATTTGTTTCATTTTAGCCCTGCTAACTTCTTTCTCCCCAAGATTATTTTGAAGAAAGTCCCAAATGTTATAGCATTTCATTTATAGAGCATATATCTATAAATGACACACAGTTCATTTAGAGAGCATGCATTTCTTTAAAAAAAAAAAAAAAAAAAAAAAGATTCCTTTTTTTCTCTAAACACAAGTACCATGCCATTCTCCCATCTTTTGCTTTCTTATTTTACATACATTTGTATGTTTGTCAGTTTATGTAAATGTCCATGACATATCCAAAGCCCTACTTATGCTTCATGCAGTCTCATCAAGTATAATAATATCTATGGCCATGAGAGGTTCCTGCTTCCAGGGATGGTGGAACTCAGTCAGCAACTACTCCAAAATATTTGGGATGTCTGGGAGCCATTTATTAAATTCAATAGAGAAACATTTTCTTCTTTTAAAGGATAATGACAACATTTATGTTCTCTTGATTGTATTTACTGCTTGTGAGGAAAAGCAGTGAGAGGGCTCTAGTTGAGAAGTTGACAGGGAAGGAGTATTGACCCTACTATTTTATGGTTCAGGCACCTGCTAGGGTCCTCTTGTGGCCTTAGTTCTCTAGGTATTTGCTGCTTTGTGTTTTATGTTCTTACTGTGGCCATCAGAGAAGAGATGGGACTGTCTAGGGTGCCTACCTGGATTTTAGGTAGGCCAATATGCAGTGAAGTCATTTGACTTTTAGACAAACTGTGCTGTTATTTACAGGTGTCAGTGATGGAGTATGTCACTGCAGTTGTCTGCCTTGGGTTTCCTCTGCTTACCGTGGATGGCCCCAGAGGGGTAAGAACAAACTGAGGCTGATTGCTGGGTAATTGGCAGTGCGAGTGAGGATGTGCATGCCTTGTCCAAACTAGTGTTGAGGCAGACTGCAGTTGCACAGCTCTCTTCAGTAGAGTTTCCAGGTCAGTGCTTCATGAATATGAACCAGCTGATTCTAAAACCTTTACCTCTTTTAGGATGTAGATGATCCCCTCTTGGATATGAAGACTCCAGTCCTCTTTGTCATTGGTCAGAATTCCCTGCAGTGTCACCCTGAAGCCATGGAGGACTTCCGGGAGAAAATTCGGGCTGAGAATAGTTTGGTGGTAGTTGGGGGAGCTGATGATAATCTCAGGTGGGTACGTACTTCAGAGCTGCGAGAGAGCCATGCCGTAGTGTTTGAGAAATGCTTGTCAGATAGCAGTGTAGCTATGGTTATTAAAAGTGAGCACTAAAAGATATTCTTCTTTGTATCTTTAACTTCAGATTTATAGTACAAGTACAAAAATATTCCTATTACCTGTCACCCAAATTTTCCAAATGCTAATATTTTATATTAACAGAAGTATAATTCTCAAAATCAAGAAATTAACATTGATATGATAGTGTTATCAAATCTGGAGGCTCAAATTCATTTATCTCCCTAATGTCATTTTTTCTGGTCCAGGATCATGTTGCATTTAGTTGCCATGTCTTTTCAGTGTCCTTTTAATAGATTTCCTCAGTCAGTCTTAGTCTTCCATGACCTTGACATTTTTGAACACTACTGGCTAGTTATTTTGTAGACAGTCCTTCAATTTAGGTTTCTGGCAATTTCCTGTGATAACACTGAGAATATGCATTTTTGGCAGGAATGCCGTGGAGATGATTATGTCCTTAGTGTATCCCGTTAGAGGTTACATGATGGTGATTTCTTTTATCATTGCTGATAATAACCCTGATCACATGGTTAAGATAGCCTCTGCTAGGTTCTCTCCCATGAAGTAACTGTTTTCCCTTTGTAATTAGTTATTTTGTGGGGAGAAAATAGTTGGAGATTCTGTAAGTATAACTCTTTGTTATCATACTTTCTCTGGGAAAGCCATTTTTATATTTATTTATTTATTTAGAGACAGAGCCTCAAGCTGTTGCCCTGGTTAGAGTGCTGTGGCATCACAGCTCACAGCAACCTCTAACTCTTGGGCTCAAGCGATTCTCCCACCTCTGCCTCCAAGTAGCTGGGACTACAGGCACTTGCCACAATGCCCAGCTATTTTTTGGTTGCAGCGGTCATTGTTTGGCGGGCCTGGCTGGCGCCTTAGCCACTTGAGCCACAGGCCCTGAGCCTGTTTTTTTTGTTTGTTTGTTTGTTTTGTTTTGTTGTTTTAAGAGACAGTCTCATTTTGTCGCCCTGGGTAGGTGCCGTGGTGTCAGAGCTCACAGCAACCTCCAGCTCTTGGACTTAGGCGATTCTCTTGCCTCAGCCTCCCAAGTAGCTGGGACTATAGGTGCCTGCCACAACGCCTGGCTATTTTTTGTTGCAGTTTGTCCGGGGCTGGGTTCTAACCTGCCACCCTTGGTATATGGGGGCGGCACCCTACTCACTGAGCTAGGGCCCAAGGGGTAGCCATTTTTAAAAATTAAAAAAAAAAAAAAAAAAAAAAAAAGCCATTTAAAAATTCTTACTTAGGATAATTGTGAACATGGATTTTATTTGTGATGAGCATCCTTTGATGTAAGCACATGTAAAATTTGGAAGGGGGTGTAGGAAAATGATTGGGTTTTTGAAATAGTCACTCTTCCCTATAACATGGGGGCCTACAGGGCCTTTAGGTATGTTTTCATCAAATGTACTGAAAAAGAGATAGTGTCATACATTTGCCCCCTTTTTAAAATATTTTCAATCTTATAGATTAATTTCAGTTGTTTACTTTAATTAGAGAGTTTACACCATGTACCTGCTCCCAACTGTCTTTCCAGTTTCCTACTCAGAAGTGTTTTGGAGAAGTCTTTCTGGCCTTCACTGCCAGCCTCTTGTGAATTTAGTGTCTAGTTAGTTGTTTGATACCCGAGGCAATGTTTTCATGGAAATACATTGTTTTCCTTGGTAATTTGAATATTCTTACCTACAAGAGAAATAGATTTTGAGTGTTGAGTACTCCGAGGGAGTGGGGAGAGGTGGGAATGCACTTACTGAAAGAATGTGAGGCTGCTAATGAGACATTTGTGGGGTATAAAAGCCCTGGCCTGAGAATTGGGAGATCTTGGTTATTCTTGACCCTTTTGCTAAGAAGCTTAGGTAAATTGCTTACCTTAACAACTCACTCTCATCATCTTATAAAATAATTGTGTTACACAGATCAGAGACCAACCATCAATAAATTGGGATGTTGGAATTTGGAGGCTCATAATGCTGTTCTCTGTCCTGTCCCTGTTTCTCTTTGCCAGGACCCCCAGTCAGAAGCCAAGGATTTTTTTTTTTGTTGTTGTTATTTTTCTTTTTGAGACAGAGTCTCACTTTGTCACCCTGGTACAGTGCTGTGGTATCACTGCTCATAGCAACCTCGAACTCTTGGGCTCAAGCACTTCTCTTACTTCAAGTAGCTGGACTACAGGCACCCCACCTCTTACTTCAAGTAGCTGGACTACAGGCACACACACAAAGCCCATCCTTTTTCTTTTTTCTTTTTCTTTTTTTTTTTTTTTTTTGATATAGAGTCTCACTGTGTCACCCTTGGTAGAGTGCTGTGGCGTCACAGCTCACAACACCCTCCAACTCTTGGGCTTAAGTGATCCTCTTCCCTTAGCCTCCTAAGTAGCTGGGACTACAGGCGCCCACTATAACGCCCAGCTGTGTTTTGGTTGCAGTTGTCATTGTTGTTTGGCAGGCTGGGGCTGGATTCGAACCTGCCAGTTCCGATGTATGTGGTTGGCGCTCTAGCCACTGAGCTACAGGCACCGAGCCAAAGTCCAGCTATTTTTAGAGAGGAGGTCTCACTCTGGCTCAGGCTGGTCTTGAACTTGTGAGCTCAGGTGATCTACCTCCCTTGGCCTCCCAGAGTGCTAGGATTACAGGCATGAACCACCGCGTCTGGCCTCCAGAAGCCAAGGCTTTTAATGCTACCTTTCCAAGAAGGGAATGCAGTTGGCCTTGGTAATTTTCTCTTATTTCTTTAGAACTGACCTGTGACCACCTTTCCTCCTTTCCTATTGATTTAGTTCAGCAATGCCCAGTAATCTCACAGTTTGGGGCTGTGTTGAGGGACCTCTAGAGTCTTTAGCAATCTGAATAGGGTTAATCTATTAAGCCATAGGTAGAGGACTTCTGGCATGGACAGTCCTGACCACCATGCTTGGTTTTTTTACATATGTTATTTTGTTTAATCCTCACAATTTCATGAATGAGGTATTATGATTCCCCATTTTGCATGTGGAAACAGGTTCAGAGAGGTTGCATTACCTACCTGAGGGCTAAGATAATTCTTTCTGGGCCTAGAAAATAACCAACAGAAGAAATTTGTTTTCCATAGGATGCTGTAGAATTTTAAGAAATAAATATTTCCTTTTGTTCATCTCTTAGAATAAGCAAAGCAAAGAAGAAATCAGAAGGGTTGACTCAGAGCATGGTGGACAGATGTATTCAGGTAAATTGTTTTGTATGTTTTTTTCAGCCAAGCTTGCCTTTCTGTAGCTTTTTTGGTTTGGTCTTGTTGGTAGTAGCCTCTTTGCCTCTCATGGGTGCAGGTATACCCACTGGAGTCCCTGGTAGACCTCATCCATAAACAAAGAAAAAGGAAAGAGAGGAAGAAAATGAGAAAAGGAAAGTTGTGAACATATGAGTGAAGCATCAGGAGAGAAAGAGTCTATTGGTGTAGTGGTGTACGGTACACTCTAGAGTACCGTACCCTCACAGAGGCACTTGTCTTCTCAAACCATAGCTACTTGGAGGCCTGGTGTTTATGCCAGGCCTTGTGTGAGTGGGGAAGGATCAAAAAGACAGGGTGGAATTGGTTTTAGTTTGAAACTGAGAAGTTCCTATTCTTCAAACAAGGACTAATTGACCTTGACTCCATCTTACACTAGGATGAGATCGTGGACTTTCTCACTGGTGTGCTCACTCGCGCTGAGGGTCATGTAGGCTCAGAGCCTCGGGATCAGGATGCTGAAAAGAAGAAGAAGCCCCGTGACGCAGCCCGCAGAGACCTGGCCTTTGAAGTCCCGGAGCGCGGCAGTCGGCCTGCCTCCCCAGCTGCCAAGTTGCCTGCCTCACCCTCAGGCTCAGAGGTAGTGCAAGTAGGGAAGGAGGCAGAGAGAGGGAGTATTTTACTGAGTTAGAACTGCAGAGTGGATTCTTAGCTTCCTGGGGATGCCTATCTGCTTTGTCAGTGCTGTAGGGCTGTGAGTTCCTGCTAGGGGAGTTCTAGGGCACATGCTAACTGTGTCAAATTCTTATGGCATTGGCTCATCTCTTGGGCCTTCTCACCCTACTCAGGATCTCTCCAGTGTGTCCAGCAGCCCCACCTCCAGCCCCAAGACCAAAGTAACCACAGTGACCTCTGCCCAGAAGTCCAGTCAGATTGGGAGCTCTCAGCTGCTAAAGAGACATGTGCAGCGGACAGAAACTGTGCTGACCCACAAACAAGCCCAAGGTATAGGCACCTGGTTAGTGACCCCTCTTGGGTTCTGTCTTCTGCGGTTGATACCATGTGGCAGTTGGAAAGTTTTAGCATCTGTAGCTTTTTCCAGGGGAATGTGAAAGACACCCCTTCCTACATTTCTGTCCAGGCAAAATTAGGCTAAAATGAATACTAAGGGCTGTGTTAGTAGGGTTTTGTGGTCAGTAGTCAGAGCTTTGTCTTGGTGTTCTGGGGAAGTTAGACTTTAAGTACTTGTATTTTGGCCTAAACTTTTTTCTACTAATTAAGGAAGCCATGCCTTTGGTTCTAAGCCTCAGTGGCCACCTCTACAGTTAGGGAGTTCTCTAGTTGTGTACTGGAGGATTGATTTTATTCCTCAAGATTCTAGGACAACTTGGCTGCCATCATGCCTTTTTGTTTTGTCCTTGAAGAGGTAAGATTTCCACACAGGGTTCTCTGCAGATAGGTTTCAGATAATGCTGGGAAGTATTTGTCTGATTGAAATTTAAGTTTGGAGAATTGTGAGTGTTATGTAAGGAGTTATAGAAAAGGAAGGGGTCAGTGGATAGAGAAGACGAAACAGTGGCCATGTCCGCGCATTGATCCACTTAGGTGGTTTTGAGGTAAGGCCTCTTGGGCATTAGTGTTTGATGGTGCATTCAGGAACATGTGTCATCTGCAGTTCTCAGGGGCATGGGAGTGCCTGGGAAGAGGCAGAAGCCAAAGCTGGCTGTCGAGCAGAGGGATGTGAAAAGGGTAGGAGACTGATCTGTCCTATACCCTATATTTCTTGTCGTGGAGCCAGAGGGTCAGAACTTAAACCTAGACCACTTGAAAGATTGCTCATTAGAGTCATGCTAACAAAGAGCAAAAATGTGAGTGGAAGGGTGAAGGAAAAAAAAGAGGCCAGGCCCCCAGTATCTGCATGGATGTTCTGGGCAAGTGCTAGGTGGGCAGTGTGCCCTTAGGCTTTTTTTTTTTTTGAGACTGCATCTCACTATGTTGCCCTCGGTAGAGTGCTGTGGCGTCACGGCTCACAGCAACATCAAACTCTTGGGCTTTAGCAATTCCCTTACCTTAGCCTCCCAAGTAGTTGGGACTACAGGCACCCGCCACAGCTCCCAGCTATTTTTTTTGTTGTTGCAGTTGTCATTGTTGTTTAGCTGGCCCTGGCCGGGCTCCAACCCTTCAGCCTCAGTGTATGTGGCTGGTATTGTAACCACTATGCTACAGGCGCAGAGCCAGCCCTTAGGCTTTTGATGAATACAGAGCCAATGGTCTGCTGTGCTTCTGTAGGTGATTAGTTTAGAGTCTAAGGAGTTCTAGAAAGCTGATTGGTGAGCTGCATTTGAAGTGGGACCCAGTGGAGTAGAACAGCTATGTGCCTTAGAACCCTGGCTTTAAAAGGGAACAATAGTAGCTAACATAAATGAAGCTCTTGCCACGTACCACACCCTTCTTTGGCACTCATTTTGCTGTAGTGTGTTGAGTCTTGGCAACAGCCCTACAAGGCAGGTCCATATTATTACCTTCAGTCTGTAGATGATTCTGCAGAAGTACATTGCAGAGTCAGACTGCCATGCAGTAACTTTATTTATTTTTTTGAGACAGAGTTTCACTATGTCACCCTCGGTGGAGTACTGTAGTGTCACAGCTCACAGCAATCTCAAACTCTTGGGCTTAAGTGATTCTCTTGCCTCAGCCTCATGAGTAGCTGGGACTATAGGTGCCTGCCACAATGCCAGCTATATTTTGGTTGCAGTTGTCATTGTTGTTTTAGCAGGCCTGGGCCAGGTTCGAACCCGCCAGCCTTGGTGTATGTGGCTGGTGCTCTACCCTCTGAGCTACAGACATCGCCATGTAGTAACTTTAGAAAGAGCCTCCATTGACCATTTTCTACAACTTTTTCATCTTTTCTTACTTCTTCTCTTTTTCTCCTTTCTCTGGCTGGCTGTGATTCTGTAATTCTTTCTGATTCATTCCAGCACAGTTTGCTGCTTTTCTGAAACAAAATATGCTGGTGAGGAAAGCTCTTCCTCCTGGCACCTCCTCCTGTCTCTTTGGTGAGTATTGTTCTTTCTCTTGCCTGTTTGTCCTCTGCATTCTGCTTTTCTCCATTTCTCTCTTATTTCTGTTCCATCTCTGCTTCTCATCTGTCACAGTTTGGTTTCGTGCTGTTCTTTTCTTTGTATCTTTTTCTATCTTCTGATTCTTTTCTTTTTTTCTGACTCTTTTTGTTTACTCTGTAGTCTTTGAACCTTCTCCGTTCTGTTTGCTACTCATGTTGTTTTCTTTTTCTTTCTTTCTTTTTTTTTGGTCTCTTAGTGTGTGGTTCTTGGCTCTGCTTCTCCTTTATGTGCCTGTGGCCTGCATTTCCTTGTGTGTTTTTCTCCCTGCCTGTTTTCATCCTGGCAGCCTCAAGTCCACTAGCCAGTTACCTGTAACTCCTTTCCCTTCTACCATCTTCCTACTCTGATTTTAGCCTTTGCATTTCTTTCCTAAGCAGTTCATCTAGCTGGCTATTCCCTGACTATGACCCCATGCAGAGACTCCTCCTCAATCCTCACATGGCTGCTGCCCCGCCTCCCCGCCTGGTTCCTGCTCCTTGCTACAGAGAAGGGCTGGGTGGACATGGGGGCTTAAAGAGGAGGGAATTTATGAGAAAGCCTAAACAATCACTTAAAAGAGTCCCAGCCCCAAAAGCTTGGCTGCATGCATGATCACAGTCTATTTGATTCAGTGGAGGGGGAAGCCCATGTGTGAACAGATGGCTTTTCTCTGTACCAGTACAAATGACCTGGGGATTGGGTTGTGACATGGGCCACTATTGCCCATCTGAGATGGTTCCTTGCTTAGTAGTTACTCATAGCCAGCTTTTAGTCCTGGGAGTAACTCCTTTCTATAGCCTCCGTTTGGCAAGTGGACCCTCAATCTTGGACTTTTAGGGCAAGAAGGGCTTTATAAGAATCTTGTAAAAATTGTCCCTTTTAGAGAGGACTGGATGACCTCCTCCTCTGTGAGTTCTCTGTAGAGTATTTAATGTTCTCAGCTTTGTGGTGATGTTGGGAGGTAGGGGCTTAGAACAAGAAAACAATCACATTCTTTCAGTCCGAGAAGGACTATTTAGATCCACTGTGGTGAGGTCCTTTGTTTTTGTTGTTTTTGCTAGGCAGGGTCAGAGTGTCTTTTTTTTTTTTCCTACCAACTTAGGGCTCCTTCTCTTCTGACTCCAGGGGAGGGTAAGGGATGGACATAGAGCTATATTCTGAGAAGACAAGATTGGTTCCCACTACAGACAGGGCTTGAAGGAAGTGGGCCTAAAGCATGGGTAGTCTTCCTGTGAAGTGTGGTCTTGTACATGGGGTGGTTTTCTTATGGGCATGGCCATGCTAGTGTTGACTGGCAGTGTCTGTTGGGCTGTTTTGTGATTGTAGAGGATCTCACCTCAGCTTCATCTCTTAGTTCCCATTTCATCAGAACCAACGGAGGAAACAGAGAAGGAGGATCTTAGGGTCCAGCTGAAGCGGCACCATCCGTCAAGTCCTCTTCTTGGCAGTAAGACCTCCAAGCGACCGAAGATAAAGGTGTCCCTTATCTCCCAAGGGGACACAGCTGGAGGGCACTGTGCTCTTTCCCAAGGAGGAGCTCCAGAAAGTGAGTTTCTCTTGGCATATTTAAATAAGAACTGACTGACCTCTTCCAGGATGTGCAGCATTAGTGGCTGCTGGCTGGCAGCTCAGCCTCTGCTTCACTGTGAGGAGTGCCTGAAGCAAAGAAAGCACAAGGTTGCAAATGCAGGGAAAGTGGGCAGTGCCCTTGTCTGAATGAGGGAGGCAGGATATGACCAAAACCTGGGGAGTCATTCAAAGCATCTTGTATTTTGGTCTTTTTTTGGTTTCAATTAAAGATAATAAAATATTCCAGAAAGTTCAGAAAATAGCAAGAAAAAAATGACCCCAAATCTCCCTGTTCTAACATAGCTCTTTTTTTTGTTTGCTAGTTTTTGTCCATAGTATCTTGGGTTTAGTCTTAGATGTGGAACCTGAAAAGGTAGGGAAACTAACCAGTGGCCTTGGGGTTTTGTCTTTTGCAGCTGCAGGTGGGAAGCCTATCACCATGGCATTGGGGCAGGCTTCAGCAGCAGCCAAGGAGCTCACAGGAATTCTCACCACAGCCAGGTGAGTATTTCTTGCTCTTTTTAATGTTTCCTTTTTCCCTTTGCCCCATTTCTGATTTCATGTAGTGCTTTGGGAAGATTATGAATTCTGGATTCTTTCACTTTCTGAGAATGTGATTTCTTTCTAATTGGAATCTGTCTTTTGAATCAACTCAGAGTTCATTTTTACTTAAAGATTGCAAAGTGTTTCCTGGCTCTTACATTAAGGGCTGGGATCTTTACTTTAGGCCTGACCTGTGGAAGGCCCGGTTGAGGAGATTGGACAAAGAAGCTGAAGGTTCTAGCCTTGTGTCCACTGCTGAAGCCATTCAGGGCCCCACTCTGGATCCTTCCTGTATTGGGAGAGTCTGCTGCCCTAAGTAAGACCTTTGGATGACAGTGCTCCTTTCTATATCTCTAGGTCAAGTGCTTCTGAAGGTGGACTCTTAGCCAGCCCAACCCCATCAGTAGTTGTGAGCAGCAGTGCGCCTAGTGGTTTACACACAATCCAGAGCCGCTTGGTGGCCACCTCTCCTGGCAACTCCCTTCAAGGTAACTTGTAGCCAAGCTTTCTCCCCTCCCAACAGTCTTTTTCTCTTGCTGGAGGATGATCTTAGGAAAACATCCCTGGAGCCAAAAACTATGCCTCTGGATCTCAAGGTGGTCATAGAGGCTTGACATAAAATTGGAACTAGCTTGGGCAGGGGGGAATAAAGGTCCCAGTTTGCAGTGCTGTGTCCTTTACTATATAGGGAAGAGAAATAGCTGATAGAACATGTATGTACAGTCTTTGCTCTATATCCATTGGGGATTGGTTCTGGGACCCTCCTTCCTATACTGCATGCCAAAATACACAGATGCTTAAGTCAGTCGTATAAAATGGCATCATATAGTTGGCCTTCTGTATTTGCTGGTTCCTTATCTGTAGGTTTCTGTCTGTGGTTGGTTGACTCTGTGGATGTGAAGCCAAAATATGTATCAGAGGGCTGACTCCTATTAATTTTGGTGTTTTAAAATTTTTATTTTTATTATTTTTTTAAATTTCAGCTTACTTGTTTGTTCTTCTTGGTTTGAAGTACTTTTTTTTTGTTGTTCATTTTCTTCTTTTTTTTAATGTTCTTCCTCCAGCGATTCTCTTTCCCGTTGCCTCTCTAGCAGCTGGGATTATAGACAGCCACCACAACGTCCAGCTGTTTTTGATGTTAGTAGAGATGAGTCTCACTCTGGCTCACTGCTGCTCATACTGGTCTCGAACCTCTGAGCTCAGGCAATCCACCCACCTCGGTCTCCCACAGTGCTGGGACTACAGGCGTGAGCCACATGCCCGGTCTAATTTTGGTGTTTTAAACACATTTGACTGAGTAAAACTGGAAATGGTGCTATACTGGGCATTAGCAGAATGAAACATTTTTCTGCCTATGCTTTCTCTAACCCTCCACCCTGTATTGAAAGGTTGGTTATCTGAGCCAGATACTCATCTCCTTCTGTTTGTTTTTGTTTTTCTGAGACAGAATCTCACTCTATCAACCTAGGTAAAGTGCCATGGGATCATTGTAGCTCACAACAACCTTAAATTCTTGGACTTGAGCAGTCCTCTTGCCTCATTCTCCTGAGTAGCTGGGACTATAGGCGTGTACTGCAGTACCTGGCTAGTTTTTCTATTATTATTTTTTTGAGATAGAGCTTCAAGCTGTCGCCCTGGGTAGAGTGCCATGGCATCGCAGCTGACAGGAACCTCCAACTCCTGGGCTCAAGCGAGTCTCCTGCCTCTGCCTCCCAAGTAGCTGGGACTATAGGCGTGTACTGCAGTGCCTGGCTAGTTTTTCTATTATTATTTTTTTTGAGATAGAGCTTCAAGCTATCGCCCTGGGTAGAGTGCCATGGCATCGCAGCTCACAGGAACCTCCAACTCCTGGGCTTAAGCGAGTCTCCTGCCTCTGCCTCCCAAGTAGCTGGGACTATACGCGCCTGCCACAATGCCCGGCTATTTTTTGGTTGCAGCTGTCATTGTTGTTGGTGGGCCTGGGCTGGATTCAAATCCGCCAGCTCAGGTGTATGTGGCTGACACCTTAGCTACTTGAGCCACAGGTGCCGAGCCTAGTTTGTTTATTTTTAGTAGAGATGGGGGTCTCACTGTTGCTCAAGCTGGTCTCAAACTTGTGAGCTGAAGCATTCCACCCCTCCTGGCCTCCCAGAATGTTAGGATTTCAAGCATGAGGTGTAGCACCTGGCCAGAACTTTCTCTTTATTTGAGGCCACTGTGTGAAGTGAAGTGTAGGTTAGGTATTTGGAATCCTTTCGGCTTCAAAAGTTCTTTTTCCCTGGAAAGAACAAAAGGAATTTAGATTTCTTAAAACTGTCCAAAACGTAGGACTGGTGGTTTGGAGCAGATTGGGTGTGCAGAGTGAATCCAACCAAGGCAGTGTCTGGCATAATGCGTTTCTTTTTGAGGCATTCAGTGTGTACATACCTGCCTCAAGGGACCTTCCTGGCATCTTTCTGTGAAGCCAAGGAATGTCCGAGGATAAGATCACTGTTTTTTAGTTGGTTGTAAGGGGGATGAGAATGGCTGTTCTTGGGATACTTACAAGTGCTGTGCTGATACCTGTTATGTCCTCTCCTAGGGGCCACATCAGCCAGCAGTCTCCTCCAAGGCCTCAGCTTCAGTTTGCAGGATATCAGCAGTAAGACCTCTGGCCTCCCAGCAAATCCTTCCCCAGGGCCAGCCCCACAGGTGCACATCTGTTATCCACTGGGTTGGGCAGGTGTGGGGACAAGCCTTCCTTGGTTAATTGGTTTTGGTAGGGATACTGGGTCTGCAGTAAGTGGGTCAAGGACACACAGCGTTCTCATTACGTAGCCAGGAACTGCCAGTGTTAAGTCTATCACTTACTATGTGACCTTGGGCAAGTTTCTTGACCTCTTTGTTTCCTTGTTGAAAAATGAGGTAAAAATAACATTTCTCTCATAGATTTGTTGTGTGGATTAAATAAAATAATACATGCAAAATGCCTGGAAGAGTAGCTTGCATGTAGTTAGCCTTTAATAATATGCTGTGGGCCCTCCAAACTCGAATGTTTCTGCTGGGCAACAGCTTCTGATCACCTGGGCTTGTGTGTCCCACAGGCTACCAGTGTGAAGTTGCCCACCCCCATGCAGAGCCTGGGTGCCATCACCACGGGCACCAGCACCATTGTCCGTACCATTCCTGTGGCCACCACTCTCTCCTCCTTGGGTGCCACTCCTGGTGGGAAGCCCACAGCCATCCACCAGCTGCTGACCAATGGGGGCCTCGCTAAGTTGGCAAGCAGCCTCCCTGGCCTGGCTCAGATCTCTAACCAAGCATCAGGTGAGTCTCTCATGAGAACTGTGGGGATTCCCAGAGCTGGGATCTTCCCCTAGGACCTTCCCAATCTTACATGGGCAAGGTATGATGTTGAGCCCAACCCCACAGTGTCCTGGCATTACCCTTGGATTCAGCTGTGTGGATCCATGCCCCAGAGAGGTTGAGAGAACACAGGCTGTTTCCTATTGCTTTTCAGATTGACTATTAGGGCATAGATGGCCCAGCTGGGGAGGAGGCTGAAGGGGTGTGTTACATGGGAAAGAAACCGTCCAGTTAAAGAAAGCCTCAGAAAAAAGTAGAGGCTGTGACCCCAAAACACTTGTTCTCTCTTTCCCTCTCAGGCTTGAAAGTCCCTACCACTATTACTCTGACACTCCGTGGCCAGCCAAGCAGAATCACCACATTGAGCCCTATAGGCTCGGGAGCAGCCCCAACTGAGGAGCCCACCTCCCAGGTGCTGCCCTGCAGCTCACAGGTGAGTCTGTCTGTAAAGATTGAGGACATGGGCTCCAGTAGTTGGAAGTTTGGTGCCAGCATACCAGCTGACGGGAGGACCTGCCAATACACTCAACTCGTAGGCTGACCAGACTCAAATACTGGGGTTTGTAGCTTTTTAACTTTGAGCAAATCATGGATCTCTCTGAGTCTCCTCTTCTGTAATGCTCCCTGGATGTTGTGAGGATTAAATACGTAAATATATTTTAAGTGCATAGCAGTGCCTGGTATTTAATGTTTTTGTTTATTTCCCCTCTACTGTCCTTTTCCCCTCCCATTCTTGGTTTCATCATTTAGAGGTTGTGAGTAAAGGCTAGTTGGCTAATAATATTCTTTGACTAATGGCTTTCTAGTGCTGTGCTATCCCAGATCTTAGCGTTCATTGCTATCTCTTTAGGGTAGGTTTTCATAACTCTTACCCAGAAAGTCACCATTACTTCCTCCTAGTTGATCTGATTTCCATTGTGACTTTTTCATGTAAAATGTTTCTAATCTTAACACTGGTGATGTGAGGAGCTACCCAAAGATCAGGGGTTAAGCAAAAAAAAATAAATAAACAAGTTTGAGTCCAGTATTGAGTGTACTTTCCTTTAGTGTTTGCTGTTCAGCCAGGACCTTCCTGTGTGTAGGCTGGGTGCTATGCAGGATGCATGACTGCAGGATGTCCTGGCCCTGTCTTTACCACTATGCCAAACAACCGGGGAACTGAGGTGCTGGGCACTACTGGCAGGTGATGGTTCCTGGGCCATTCCAGAAGCTCTTCTGTTTTTTCCACTTTAGGGGAAAATACTGTACAGGATCTGTACCTGACATTTGTTGGGATCATAGCTACCCCTTACTCACAAAGGGGTGAACTCTTCTTTTTTTTTTTTTTTTTTACTTTATTCCTAGTTTTTTTCCTTAATTACAAAAGCAATTATGTTTAATTTAAATAAGTTACACATAGAAATAATATAATTTAGAAAGTAAAAATTACTTGATGCTACTCTCAGAGATGATACGGATTCTTTCAGATTTGTGTTCCTATACAAAGTACATTATTTTATTTATTTTGGACAAAAATGGCATCACAGTATGGACTGCATTGTTAACTAGCCTTTGCTTATAAATCATGCTGTCGCATGTTTCCCTGGTAGTTGCATAGAGACCCCCCCACCCCATCTGTTGCTTCAGAGGGTGGCTAGTGTGGGAAAGTATATTTCACTGCCTTCTGTTAGCATAGATAGTTGTGTTTTTGTTTTTTGATATTATAAGTAATGCTGCAGTGAACATCCTTGTTCTTGAATTTTTGCACCTCTTAGAATATTTCTGTTGACTAAAGAGCAGTAAGTAAATGGTGGATATGTGCATCTAATATCAGGCTAGTTGTTAATTGCTCTTTAAAAGGTTTTGAGAATATCTGGTTTCCTCTACCTTCTGTCAGTTGTGGAAATCGGTATTTTTAATTTTATCAGTCTGATGAGTGAAAAATGAAATTGTGTTTATGTGTATTCTCTTGCTTACTTGTAAGATTTTTTTTTTTTTTTTTTTTTTTGTAGAGACAGAGTTTTTGTTGCCCTCGGTAGAGTGCTGTGGCGTCACAGCTCACAGCAACCTCCAACTCCTGGGCTTGGGTGATTCTCTTGCCTCAGCCTGAGTAGCTGGGACTATAGGCTCCTGCCACAATGCCCGGCTATTTTTTTGTTGCAGTTTATTCAGGGCTGGGTTCGAACCCACCACCCTCAATCCATGGGGCCAGCACCCTACCCACTGAGCCACAGGAGCTGCCCTTTTTTTTTAAATTTGAGACAGAGTTTCACTATGTCGCCCTCAGTAGAGTGCGATGACATCACAGCTCACAGCAACCTCAAACTCTTGGGCTTAAGCGATTCTCTTGCATCAGCCTCCCAAGTAGCTGGGACTATAGGTGCCTGCCACAACACCCAACTATTTTTCCATTGCAGTTGTTATTGTTGTTTAGCTGGCCAGGGCTGGGTTTGAACCTGCTAGCCTAAAAACAAACAAACAAAAAAAATAAATAAAATGGAAAAAAAAGAAAATGATCCTGCCAGCCTTGGTAACCACTGTGCTACAGGCACCGAGCCAAGATTAATTCTTTTATGAATTGCTTGTCATATTCTTTATTTATTTGATTTATAGCAGTTTTATATATTCAGGTGTTAATAATCCTTTATTATACAAGTTGCATATACTTTGTTGTTGTCGGTGACTTCTCTTTTTCTTTTTATTGAAGTATTGAATATTTGTCATTTAACTTTTATTTCTGGATCTTTTATCCTAAAGACATAAAATTTTTATGTAGCAAAATCTTCACATATTTCTCTTTATGGCTCAAAGGGTTTGTGTCTTAAGAAAGCTAGTCCTGGCTTGCCACCTGTAGCTCAGTGAGTAGGGCTCCAGCCACATACACCGAGGCTGGCAGGTTCGAGCCTGGCCTAAGTCTGCTAAAACAACAATGACAACTGCAGCCAAAACATAGCTGGGTGTGGTGGCGGGCGCCTGTAGTCACAGCTGCTTGGGAGGCTGAGGCAAGAGAATCGCTTAAGCCCAAGAGTTTGAGGTTGCTGTGAGCTGTGATACCACAGAACTCTATCAAGGGTGACACAGTGAGACTCTTG
This sequence comes from Loris lydekkerianus, assembly GCA_963574355.1. Lineage (NCBI taxonomy): Eukaryota > Metazoa > Chordata > Mammalia > Primates > Lorisidae > Loris > Loris lydekkerianus. Next base: position 18,734 of record CAUYPK010171601.1, read on the forward strand.
TCTAAAAAAAAAAAGCTAGTCTTATCACAAGAATATAATCTTTTTTTCTTTTTAAGATTTTAATTGTGGTAAAATATATATAACATGCAATTTGCCATTTTAATTTTGTTCAGGCGTACAGTTCAGTAACATTGAGCACATTCACAACTTTGTGCAACCATCTCCACCATCCATATCTAGAATTTTGTCATCCTGTACTGAAGCTCTGTGCTTTCTTATAATACTTTCCTTTGTTTCCTTCATTTTCTTAGTCCTCTTGGTATTTATTTTTGTATGCTAAGTGAGGGATGAGTGCATCAAAGTCCATTGCTGTCATATACTGAAATACTGTGCATACCTGGGCCTATTCTAAAGCTTACTTGTCTATTACTGTGCTTTATGTCATTTGATAATGCAGATCCTCAAGTTAAGGAAGTGTCGGTTCTTTTTCTAGTTTGCTAAGATCATCTTTATTCTTTTACTTTCTCTTGATAAATAATAAATTCTGAATTTTGCACATTGCTCTTCTAAAATCAGATGAGATGAACAACTATAAAACTTTTTCTTTCAGTTAAAATGATGAATTTTTTTGTTTTGTTTTGTTTTTTGTTTTTTTTGAGACAAGACTCTCACTGTGTTGCTCAGGCTAGAATGCTGTGGTGTCAGCCTAGCTCATAGCAACCTCATAAACTTCTGGGCTCAAGTGACCCTTCTGCCTCAGTCTTCCAGGTAGTGAGGACTGCAGACACCTGCCACAACTGCTGGCTAATTTTTCTATTTTTAGTAGAGATGGGTCTTATTCTTACTAAGGCTGGTCACGAACTCCTGAGCTCAAGGAATCCTCCTGCCTTGGCCTCCCAGACTGCTAGTAATAGAGGCTAAATTATTTTAATAGGTTTTTAATATCAAACTGTCTAGATTCCAGGTTCAGTGGCTTTTTTAGTGTGTCCTATTCTTCTTTGCACATCCCCTAATTTATTTCTGTAGTTCATGAAAAGGAAACATGACCCTATCAAAAGAGAACAAAATGAACAAAGAAGGAAGCTAAGTTTTTCAAAGGAAAAGCATGTCTGTTCCTTCTATTTGCTCTTTGGCCTCTATGTAATATGTTTACTAGAAATTGGCCTATAGTTTTCTTCTTCCACCCTCCAACTTTTTTATATGTGTTTGCTTTCCTTGCCCATGTATATAAAAGTGGTGATTCAGCTCGGCGCCAGCCACATACACTGGGGCTGGTGGGTTCGAATCCAGCCCAGGCCCGCCAAACAACAATGACAACTGCAACCAAAAAAATATCTGGGTATTGTAGTGGGCGCCTATGGTCCCAGCTTCTTGGGAGGCTGAGGCAAGAGAATCGTTTAAGCCCAAGAGTATGAGGTTGCTGTGAGCTGCAATGCCATGGCACTTTACCCAGGGTGCAGCTTGAGACTCTGGCTCCAAAAAAAAAAGAAAAAAAAAGTGGCAATTCAATCTTTGTAGAATGAAATAGGAAGTGTTTTATTTTTTTTTTCTTATACTCTGAAACAGTTACGTAGTACAGAAACGATGCTTTGTTGGAAGTGATCTACAAAACCATTTGGACCTGTTTTTGGGCTGTTTTCATCTTTGCTGATGCCATATTGATAATACAACCAAGAACACAGATTCTTGACACAAGATAGCTTCCTCCTAATGTCAGGTGGTCTTCCTGGACTTGCTATGGCTTGGGGGAGCTGGTTAGTGTTAAGAAGAGATCAGAGATAATTGAGAATCCTCTCCCCCCTTTTTTTTTTGTAGAGACAGAGTCTCATTTTATTGCCCTTGGTACAGTGCCATGGTGTCACACAGCTCACAGCAACCTCCAACTCCTGGGCTTAGGCGATTCTCTTGCCTCAGCCTCCTGAGTAGCTGGGACCACAGGTGCCCGCCACAATGCCTGGCTATTTTTTTGTTGCAGTTTGGCTGGGGCCGGCTTGAACCCACCCTCGGTATATGGGGCCTGTGCCCTACCTGCTAAGTCATAGGCACTGCTCCAAATCTTTTTTTTTTTTTGCAGTTTTTGTCCAGGGCTGGGTTTAAACCCACCACCCCTGGTATACAGGGCCAGCACCCTCCTCCTTGAGCCACAGGTACCGCCCTGACCTCTCTTACATTGCAGTTTTTGGATGGGGCCAGGTTTGAACCCGCCACCTCTGGTATATGGGGCCGGTTCCCTGCTCCTTGAGCCACAGACACCACCTTGTCTTTTTTTGAGATAGAGTCACCTTCAGTGGCGTGCTGTAGCGTCATAGCTTACAGAAACCTCAAACTCTTGGGCTTAAGTGATTCTCTTGCCTCAGCCTGCCGAATAGCTGGGAGTGTAGGCACCCCCTATAACGCCTGGTGATTTTTTTTGCAGTTATTGTTCAGCAGGCCCAGTTCAAACCTGCCTGCCTTGGTGTATGTGGCCAGTGCCCTAACCACTGAGCTATAGGAGCCGAACTGAAAATCCTATCTTTCTATGGTTGACAAAGAGTAAAGATCAAGGTCTGGCCTTTTTTCTACCTGATGCTATTAACATGTCTTAGTAAAAGCCGGGTGTGGTGGCTCATGCTTGTAATACCAGCACTTGGGAGGCTGGAGTGGGTGGATTGCCTAAGCTCGCTGAGTTCAAGACCAGCCAGAGCAGAGTGAGACCCCCTTTTCTAAAAAAATAGCCAGGCGTTGTGGTGGGTGCCTGTAGCCCCAGCCGTAGGCTGAGGCAAGAGAATCACGTAAGTTCTAGAGTTTGAGGTTTCTATGAGCTATGACACCCTGGCACTCTACTGAGGGCAACAAAATGAGACTCTGTCTCTAAAAAAAAAAAAAAAAAAGTCTTAGTAAAATGGGCATGTAATTACTAGGAGGGATTTAGTGGTGATTCTTTTCTAACAGGCAAGGTGATGTTATTAGATTAAGGCCTGCTGAGCCAAAAGCTTCTAATGGTTACCTCAGTATTGAGACCACTAGCCATTATATATTGAGGAAAGAGCCCTGGACTGTGGATCAGGCCATCTGTTTTCAGCCAAGTAACCTCTCTGCTTGTTGATTTTCTCATCTAGCCTAGTGAGGAAATTAGTTTAAGTGAGTGATTCTGCTGATGGGATTAGTAGGAGCTCAGAATCTTCTCAGACTTTCAGAAGATAAATTTTTAAATGTTGAGAAACAAACTATCCATTTTTTTTGACATTTATTAGGCAATTAGAAGTTTGAACACCAGCTGGATAGTTGTTGATATTAAGAAATTGTTAACTTTATTATACATGATAATAGTATTGTATTTAGGTTTTAAAAAACAATCCTTTTTTATTTGGGGTGGATGGATGAATTTTAGTTTATTTTTTAGCAGAGTCTTGCTCTGTTGCCCAGGCTAGAGTTCAGTGGTGTCATTATAGTTCACTGCAATCTCCAACTCCTGGGCTTAGGAGATACTCTTTCTGCAGCCTCCCAAGTAGCTGGGACCACAGGCACCTGCCCTCACACCTAATTTACAGTTTTTCTTAAAGATGAGGTCTCAGTGTTATCCATGCTGGTCCTGAATTCCTGGGCGCAAGGGATTTTCCCACCTTGGTCCCCCAAAGTGCTATAATTAGAGGCATGAGCATAGTGCCTAGCAAGAATGGAATGAATTTAAAAAGAGAAAAGATTATATACACCAATTAGACTTCTGTAAGGTCTGTGCAAGCCATCAAACGGTTTTGTTTCTGGCACTGATGAGCATTTACTATGTGTTTCCTTTATTGGAATGGACTATTGGGTTTTTTTTGTTTATTTTTAGAGACAGAGTCTCACTTTGTGACCCTTGGTAGAATGCCATGGCGTCACACAGCTCACAGCAACCTCCAGGTCCTGGGCTTAGGGTCATTCTCTTGCCTCAGCCTCTCAAGTAGCTGGGACTACAGGTGCCCACCACAATGCCCTGCTGTTTTTTTGTTGCAATTTGGCCAAGGCTGGGTTTGAACCCGCCACCCTCGGTATATGGGGTAGGCGCCCTACTCACTGAGCCCCAGGCGCCGCTCATGGAATGGACTATGGTTATTCCTTACAGCCTAGAAGCTTTGAGGAGGGAAGAGAGGGGTAGGGACAATGTTGTGCTATGTGTCAGAGTCCATAAAATGGACTCCTTGCCTATGGTGAACATGAGCAGTCTTTTCTCTGGCCTACTGGCCATACCATGACGGTTTCATGCAGGCAGGCAGCACTTCTAGCTGTCAGCCCACAGTAGTGGTCTTGCTGCAGCCTTGTAACAGCCCCTGGTTGAGGTTGCTCACTTTCAAGTGTAGTCATAACCAGAACAGAGTGATCCTTTGTGCACAGATGGGCATGGGGAGCCCCTGAGATTTTTATTATCAAACCTTCTTCATTTGTCCCCTTTTGTGGCTTTTTGTCTTCCCCTCCTTTACATTCTCAGAGACCTCTTAGGAGTTTCCCAAGGGTGAAATCTAGAAAAGTGGGAAAAGCTTTGGTGAAAAGCACACCCACTCTGTGCTTCCTTCTTCTTGAGCTGCAGGGGACAGTAGTAGATGGAATCGTCCATATACCTACATGTCAAAGACCTGCAAAGTGATATTGTCAGAGCAATTGTGGAAATCTTCCCTTTAGTTCTATTCTGTTAATGACTCACCTATTTCCTTTTCTTTGCATTTCCTTCCTGTCTTCGGATGTAATAAAAGCTGACCTTTATAGTTGAATGCATATTGTATTCAGGTGCTTTATTTGGACTATCTCATTTAATCCTCACAACAACTGTGGAAAGTAGGTCCTATCATCTGCCTCTCATAGATGAGGAAAAGAAGGCTCAGAGAGTAAGGTGAGTCTCTGACTATATAGAGTTTATGTTCTTTTAACCATTGGCATATGTCCTTTTTGTATTTAGTTTCTTTGCTATTGTGAGTTCTTTGGCATAAATTCTCAGGAGTGGGATGACTGGCTTAAAGGGTCTGGATGTGGTAACCTGGCAAAGCTTTGACCCTTGTTCACTACCTCTCCTGCCACAGCGCCTGCCTCCAGCACCCTGAAGATGCCATGTGATATGTCCTCCTCACCAGGTTGGTGATGGCTGCCTCATGGTGGGCCCTGGACACATGCGGAGTCCTGCTGAGCTGTCCATGTGTCTGAAGACCTCTTTAAGACAGCCATTTTTGCCTCTCCCAACTCTCTTCAGGGTTGGGCCTTTGGGTCTTCAGAGAAGCTGTTAGGTTAGGTGATAACGGCACCAACAAGGGAAGCACCATCCTCTAGGATCTGCAAGTATAGTTCCAGAATCCCCAGCCTCAGCATATCTGGCTGTGCATGGATCAGAGCATACTGCCTTGCTTAAAATGAGGTTTGGCCCTAGTTTCAGTGTTGGACTGAGCACTGCATTACATGAAGGAATTTCCTTTTGGAAGTCTGCACTACCCCCTGTGCCCAGTTGGGAAGAGATGTCCACATTGTCTAGGGCCACAGTAGTTAAGATTGAAAGCCCTTTGCTAAGGACTAGGCTCATCCTGGCTTACAGGCTGGTGGTTCAGAGGCAAAAGGGATTGCTTTAGATATCACTGTTGCCTTCACTGAGCAGCCACGGGAGAGAGTTTCCTATGCAACTCCCTTCAGAAACCACACCAGATACTGAATAACCTGCTAAGACTTGGAAACTTAAGATTTTTGTGTTTCACAATGAAGGCACAGAGAACTGGGCTGTCATCTTTCCTCTCTTTTGGCATACTCTAGATGTGGGAAGCAGTGGTTGCCAGAAGGTGAGAGCTGGCTCCATTTTCCTTTTTACCATGCTTTGAGCAATTCCTATATCCAGAGAGTTTTTAGTTCTGGATAGGCTGAAGAAGAGGAATAGAACAGCAAAGTACGTGGGTTAAAGAACATGCCATAAGCCTTATGGTGGAAAGAACTTGGGTATGGGTCTCTGCGTCTGACACCTAAGGAACTGGTGATTCAGCTGGAGAGGAGAAGAATTTGCCAAGTCAGAGGGAAGAAAGCCCAAACCCTGAAAGTCCTATCTTCAGTGCCTGAAGGTGAAGTAGGAACAACAAGCTGCGTAGTATCTTGGCCTTTGCTGGAAGGTTGGGGCATCAGAACACAAAGATTGTGCTTTAGTGTTTTTGTTTTTGAAACTTTTTGTTTTTTGCTTAGAAGTGGGAAGATTACTGGCAGTGACTACTGTGCAGGGCTATTGGTACCCACCTGAGCCCAGCAGGTAGTAATCCCTGGAGAAATGGTTAAGAAGATGGAGCTCTGAGCTTGTCCTTACCTCTTTGCAACACTTGTGTACAAAGATAGTTTTAGGTTTGTCTTAGAACTTACCCTCCAGAGCAGCTTCCTTTCTGTTCTATACTTAGAATGTTTTCAGTCAAGGTAATGCATAGAGCAACCCAAGTGTGATCTTCTCAGTGTCCTTTTCTATAGGCAGGGAGAGCCACAGCATGACTCAAATTGTGGTCCAGGTCCTGACCACATTGCATTGTGTATCAGTCTTCACCAGGCCCCAGTGTTCAGTTCAGTTAGTGGCAGCTAGATGAGAGTAAGTGTGCAGGAGTCTCGGAGGAGGCTGGTCAGGGAGGCTGCATCTTCCCTCACTGATCTCCTGACGAACTGGTCTCACTAATATATCACAAAAAATTAGGCTGGATTTTTGTATTAGCTGGTAGATAACTTTCTGAAATGTCTGAAATTCAGGAGGTATTTATTATAATAAATTTGGGGAAGGTACAAAATTTGAAAAAGGCCTTCAGGATTCAGGTGGTTGATAGCTTTACAAATAGGATCATAATACACTAAAAGAGCAGAGAACATTAAGGCTCTACAAGGCTATGTGGAACTTTTAGGAATTAATTAGGACAGACAGAAGGTCTTAAAACACCTATTCTTGGCTTAGGAAAGCAGCCTAGATGCTGCTGCAAGGGCTGCTCCTGAAAGATGCTGGCCTGGTGTGTGCTGGGGCCAAAGAGAAACTAACAAGTTGGCCAGCCTTTGTGGTCAGTCCTAATGTGCTTCCCCCTATGGATGACTTCCTAAGGCTTGGGCTATACAACTTGGAGAACTCCAGAACTGTGGAGAAGGGGAGCTGTGAGAACATTGGTAGTTCTACACCTTGAGGGACAGGCTAACAGGGGAACCGGTTGAAGTTTATTGAGTCATGTTCCCCAGTTCCCTTCTCAAACCACTTCTTGAAATGTGAAAGGTTTCCTATTTCATAGCAAACCTTGAGTCTATACTTCAGAAGGTGATGTAATTGGTGGAAAATGTAGAAAGATAAAGAAGGCCTTAAATTCTTGGATGACAGATGTATGTTGATACCTTATGGAAGATTTCCTTGGGCTTTGAGAAGAGGTCACTGAGGGAGGAAGATCTTCTCTTTGCTCTTTGTCCTAATAATGGAACAATCTTGGACTGGATGGGGTTATAGAGCTGAGCCCCTGTGGCAATTCTATTCTTAAAATAGCAAGAACAATTAAAAAAGCCAAAACCACCTTTGGATTGCTTCACCTTGTTTTCAGTTGACTTCTCATGTGTATTCTGGTTACTACCAATAAAGTGGGCACAGAAAATATAGCTAAAATATTGTACTAGTGATCATCTCAATGATGCCACATAGTATGAGATGGGTACTATAATTCCCTTTTTACAGGTGAGGAAACTGAGGCACAGAGAAGTCACACAGCAGAAAGTGGCAGAAGCAGGACTGGAACCCAGGCAGTCTGATATCAGAGTCTGTTCTACTCTGCACTGTTCTGGGATTCTGAGATTCTGAGATGAGAGGCTAGAAATGGAGGTTAGCCCAGGAGGTGAGGAGATGGTGGTTTGGCCTACATATTATCCCTTTCCGTTTGCTTCTCACTAGGTCAGGAATAGATGATGCTATTATGGAATGAGACAAGTGGGGGTTGGGGGGTCTTAGCTGGGCCTGAGTCAGGAGGTGGAGCCACTCACCCTTGATCCTGAGAGATCAGTATCCCTTTGCACATCCTATACTTCACCTACCCTTAATAAATAAATACTTAGAGATAAATGAATAAACTCCAACCTCTAGATTTGTGAACTTGTTTCCAAGAGGACCTTCCTTCCAACCCTTAATTTCTGGGTCCCTACACTTGGCACTGGAGCCCTCTGGGTGAAGAGTAAACTGCTTGTAGTATCTAGTTTACCTGGGCACATTTTGTTACTGTCCGTTAGTGGAGACCTGGTACAGGTGCTCTTCCCTCCCTCTTAACTCTAGTCTTACTAATTCTGCTGGGGTGGATGAAGTAAGAGGAGGATTAGAGTGCTTAAGTGACAGGTGTCTTATTTCAGAAGTGTAGGGACAGGACTGTAGCAAATTATGATGCAGACAAGTCTTTGTTATTTTATCTTTTCAAACGTATGTTTTAGTCAAGATTGATGGTTGCAAGAAGCAGAAACCTATTTATTCAACAAAATAGCTATAAAGGGGAATATTTTCTCAAGGGGCATTCTTATAGACCAGGATTCTCGCAGTTTTTGCCGTTTGCCCCGTGACCTCAGTTGGCTTGGACTTACTGGGAACCAGTTTTGATCACACCATCACAGGGCTTTTCAGCTGTGGGGACCTTCATGGGTGGCCAGTCTCCCTGTCTTTCAGTTCATATTCTGAAGACAACCTGATTGGTTCAGTCTCATATGTAAATTGGTTCTTCTTATCCCTTCCCTTTTGGTCTAGTAATAGTGTCTAGAGGATGAAGTCATGTGGTTCGTGTTATTACTTTTCTAATATGTCTTTAGGGATTAAAACACACACACACCGTTGGGCTATTTAGACATATGTGTGTTTTTAATTTGCAGTGACAATATAGGGAGGTCCATGTCTCCTTTACCACATTTTCCCCAGTGCTTGCATCTTACATAACTAGTAGTTCAAAACGAAAACCAGTAAAATGACACTGACATAATGTGTATACATAGTTCTATGTAATTTTATCCCTATAACCACAATCAAGACACAGAACTATCCCATCAGCACAGAGCTCTCCCTCATGCTACCTCTATATAGTCATACACGCAGCCATTTCCAACCCATCATTCCTAACCCATGATAATCACTAACTTCTACATCTCTAGACATAGAATGATATACCATATTTTGCCATGTGTAATGTGCAAAAAAAAATTTTGGCAAAAATTTTTAGAGAAAAATAAAGATACTCTAAATTATACATGGGTAGTGGTAATTCCTTATCTAAATAAATATTTTTAATTATGCTTATATGTTAAAAGTATAACTGTGAAAAAACAAATACTAAAGCTCCTTTATAATACAATAAACAAGTACCTAAATACAAATAAAAATTTGAATTAAAAAATTAAAATGAGAAATTTTTTTTCCTAAAAGTTTGGGTCAAAATTTGGGTATTATACATGGCAAAAAATGGTAAATAGAATCTTACAGTACATTCCCTTTTGAGGTCATCTTGTTTTCACTCAGTATAATTCCTTTGATAGTCATCCAAGTTATGTGTATCAGTAGTTCATTCCTTTTACTGCTGAATAGCATTCCATGGTATTGCTATACCACCATTTGTGTAACCATTCACCTATTTAGAAACATTTTGATTGTCTCCAGTTTGGGGCTATTACAATAAATTGCTGTGACCAATTACAGGTTTTTATAGAAACGTGAGTTTGCATTTCTCTGGGATAAATGCCCAGGAGTGTGATTATTAGGTCATACAGTATGTTTTTAGTTTTTTAAGAAATTGACAAGCTGTTTTCCAGAGTAGTTGTATCATTTTACAGCATGAGGGATCCAGTTTCTCTGCATCCTTACCAGCATTTGATACTGTCTCTTATTTTTTGTTTTAGCCATTCTAATAGGTATTTGAAGCAATTGAAGTGGTAATCTCATTGTGGACTTTTAAATATGTTGAGGTTTGTTTATGTTCTAGGATACGATGGTCTAACTTGGTATGTGTCGTGTGGGGTGCTTGAAAAGAGCATGTATTCTGTTGCTGGGTGGAGTGGTCTATAACTTCTGATAAAGTTCTGTTGCTTGATGGTATTGGTGAGTTCTTGTATATCCTTGCTGACTTTCTGTCAAGTTATTCTATTGATTATTAAAAGAATGGTGTTGAAATCTCCACCTGTATTTGTGGAATTATCTACATCTCTTTTCAGTTCTAGTAAGTTTTTGCTTCAAATATTTTGCAGTTCTGTTATTTGGTACATACACATTAGTGATACTGCTTTTTTGATGTATTGACCCTTTTGTCATTATGTAATGTTCCCTCTTTGTCCCTGGTAATTTTCTTTGCCCTAAACTTTAGGGACTGAAGTCTACATTATCTGGCATTCATACAGCTATGCCTGCTTGCTTTATTTTTATTTTTTTAAGAGAGGGTCTTGCTGTGTTGCCCAAGCTGGAGTACAGTGGCTCACTTGTAGCTCTTTGCAATTTTGAACCCCTGAGCTTAAGCGGCTCTCTCACCTTGGCGTTCTGAGTAGCGGGGACTATAGGCGCCCCCCACAACATCGGGCTATTTTTAGAGACCAGGTCTTGCTCTGACTCAGGCTGGTCTTGAACTCTTTCTCGAACCCGTGAGCTCAGGCAGTCCACCCGCCTCGGGCTCCCAGAGTGCCAGGATTACAGGCATGAGCCACTGCTCTTGGTCTTAAGTGAGTTTTTTGTAGACTGCAGTGGCATAGATAGGATTTTTTTCTCTGCCAACTCTGTCTTACAATTGGTGTTTTTAGACTATTTTCCAATTATAAGTAATTATAGATAGGGTTTACTTAAGTTAGTCATTACGGCTTTTATTCTCTGTTTTGTTTCTATTTTCTTTTTTTTGTCTTCTAGTGAGTTACTTGAATACGTTTTTAGAATACAGTTTTAATTCGTTGAAAGTGTTTTTCTCTATGTCTCCTTATATACCGTATATACTCGAGTATAAGCCGAGTTTTTTGGCACAAAATTTGTGCTGAAAAACCCAAACTCGGCACAAATTTTGTGCCGGAACTCGGCTTATACTCGAGTATATACACAGTAGGTTTTTTTTGGTGGTTGCTCAAAGTGTTACATTGTGTATACATAACTTACCACAGTCTCCTGGTATCCACATTATCCTCTCCCATTTCTAATGCAATTGTTTATATTTATATACTTTGAGAACCACTTTAGACAGTATTATAAGTTTTGCTTCAGATGTAACTTCTTTGTAACTCAAAGAGAGGGAAAGTCTGTTGTATTTATCCGTATTTTTATCCTTTCCTTTGTTCTTTCTTCCTCCTTGATATTCCAAGATTCCTTCTTTTATCATTTCCTTTCTTCTTAGAGAACTCTCTTTGACCATTTCTTTTGTCATTAGCTGGCAGCAGATTTAGTGTTTCTTTTCTAAGAATGTCTTAATTTCCTTTTCATTAATAAAGGATATTTTTGTTAGATATAAAATTCTGGGTTGACTTTTCTTTCAGTATTTGAAAAATGTTGTGATACTTCTTTGTTTTCTGATGAAAAATTCACTGTCATTTGAATCATTTTCCCTTATCGGTAAGATGTCATTTCTTTCTTTGTGCTTTCAATGTTTTTTTTTCTTTCTTTTCTCTCTCTCTCTTTTTTTTTTTTTTTGTTGTTGTTGTTGAGACAGAATTTCACCCTATGCCCCTGAGCAGAGGGCAGTGGGCATGGTAGCTCACCGCAACCTCAGACTCAGGCTGCGGGCACCCCGCTGGGATTACAGGCACTCGCAATGGCGCCCCGCTGGGTTTTTCCATTTTTTTCATGAGTTGGGGTCTCACTGTCGCTCAGGCCAGTCTTGAGCTCCTGAGCTTAAGCAGTTCTCCCTCCGCAGCCTTCCACAGTCCTGGGATTAAAGAGACAGAGTATGGCTCTGTTGCCCAGGCTGAAATGCAGTAGTACAATCGTTGCTTCCTATAGCCTTAACTCCAGTGCTTAAACCATCCTCTATCTCCTAAGTAGCTAGGACTACAGACATGCCTCATCACACCTAGCTAGGTGTTTTTTCTGTTTGGGGGTTTGTTTTTTTTTCTTAACTTACTTTTAGAGATGGGAGGTCTTACTATGTTGCTCAAGCTGGTCTTGAACTCCTGGCCTCAAGCAACCCTTCGACCTCAGTCATGAGCCACTGTATCCAGTTCCTCAATATTTTTTCTTTCTTAAGTTTTCAGATTTTACTATGATGTGTGTTGGCATAGATTTCAG
>CAUYPK010171604.1:0-16378 GCA_963574355.1 Loris lydekkerianus
TTGTAATTATTAGCTCTGTAGCTTCTATATTTTCCCATATGGAAAGCACCATACAAGAATTTCCTTCTACTTTGTTGATCTCAATAAAAGGTGGCAAGGAGTAATCAGTACCCTAATATCCTGATATTTAGCCAAGACCACTAATGTCCCCATTTCTGAAGGCAGATGAGCTGAGTCCCAGCTGACAACAGGTGGTTATCCATTAATTCCTTTACCAGCACATACCAAGAAATAGATTCAAGATGGGGAAGTCCCCACTGTCTCCATCACTGTCTTAGATTACAGCACATTTTTTTTTTTTTCTAAAGGACTTATTTTAAGTCATCTTACTTCTGACATTCCTGATCTTTGCATTAGTTAAGACACTTGGATGCAAGTAGCAGAAATCAACACAAATAAATTTAAGGTGCTTAAAAGGAGCTAATTGTAAGAACTGGGGGAATCTCACAGAACCCATTGGCAAGAACACAGCCAAGCTCAGAAAGCGCTGCCCCCTCCTAAATAGAGAGCAGTCCTTCTCTGCCCCTCAGTGAGTGTTTGTGCCTGAAGAACTTCTTCCTTTGCAATTCAGTCCACATGACAGGATATAGCCAACCGCAGCTCCCAGTCAGACACACTACAAGTCCAGCCCCTAAGAAAGACCAGTTTTCGATAATTCCAATGACACATTCCTGCAGAAGAATTTCAAATTAGTCCAACTTGGATCAGGTGGCCTCCCATGTCCAATGAACTATGGTCAGGAAGGTGGCACCACCTTGGTTATCAAGGTTCCATTTGCGCCCTTTTGGCCATGATGTACCAACTAGTGGAAATTAAAGGCATTCAAGAGATTTATGGCAAGCCTTGGTGGTCTCTTCAAAATGCATGATGTAGCAAGGACTTTGACTCTGAATGCAGCTCTATAAATACGCCCAGGCATGGTCCACTTCTCTTTAAACTCTCCCTGTGAGAAAGATCTGAAGCACAGCAGACTTGGAAGCCACATTTATGTTACATGACCTAGACTTACCCAAATGAATAGCAGACAATCCACCCAATAGTGCAGCTGGTCAGATGACTCACATTCCTTTTCTGGAAAAATCTAACCAAGAAACATAAATCCCGTAGTTGGTTTAGCAGTAAGAACTTGAAATAATTGTTTATGTATATTTGTGAACTAGTGGCCATATTGAGACGCTGTTCAAACAGAGGAAGTTGGTGAAAAGAAAGACACAGAAAGAGCTAGAATGAAGCAGAGATGAGTAGAGAGTGACATCGCTGAGATGGAAGAAAGACGTTGTGGTTCCCAGATGCTCCTGGAGCCTAGTTCCCAAGAGGCCTAGCTGCAGTTCAGCTCCCTCGTCTTAAAAAATAGTCTGCTTTATCTTCACAACAAAATCCCCCACTTTTACTGAGTTAGTCTGAGTAGATTTCTACTTGCCTCAGCCAACAGCCCCTGACAGAGAGCTAGAGAGGGTGTCAGATGGGAAGTGGGAGAACATCTCCTCTGCCATTCAGTGACGTGCTCCGCAGAGCGCCCAGCTCATGCACCGACCTACTCACGTCTGCTTCTCTGCTTTCCAGAAAACAAAGTTGTCAGACCTTTAAAAACCTCCAGCCTCTATTTCAGGCCTGATCAGGAAAGGACCTACCAGCATGAGGCCGCTAGACATTGAAGCATCATTATGCAGTTTTTTCTACACAGAATGTGCTGTCCTCACCCGACTGACATCTCAGCAAGCAGAACTTCCCAGCCTGACTTGCAGCATTAAGCAGATGTTTCTTCAACCACATCATATTCTTTCTTGCTCTCTCTTTCCCTTCATCCTTCTCTCCCTTCCTCCTTTCTTCCTTTCTTCTTTCCTTCCTTTCTTTCTCTCAGCCTTGATTATTGTTTCTAGAGGAGAGATTGAATGATGAGCAAAGGAAACACAGCCCCTGCCCTCATGGAGCTTTAAATCCAAATGTGGAAACAGGCAGCAATTAAATATTAAACAATCACTCAAAAATGTACAATTGTACTTGTGTTCAGTGCTGCTAAGGAAAGATACATGAAGCTATGAGGGAGAAGAAGAGGTTCCTGTGACACCATCAGGGAAGTCCCGGGCCGATTACAGAGAAAGATGAGAAGTGAAGGTCGGTAGGCGTGACCCTGTGAGACGGTGCCCAGAGGGGCAGAGTGGCCAGCTGAGCAGGCCCAGGACTGGAATCTTGTATTTGCGAAATTAGAAGAAACCCTTAAGCCAGGGCTCAGCTAAAGGGAGCTTGGTGCCAGGCACGCCTGCCGCAGGTTGGAGCTGGATTAGGTCGGCTCTTACAAGGCAGGTTCCGGGTTCTGGTCTTCACTTTCAAAGCAACTGAAACCATATGCTCCAAACATCAGGCTGACTCACAGGCTATTAGGGGAAATGCTTGTTATCTTGCGAGATCAGCTATTCCTGCTCTCCAGCATCCACAGAGAGAGAGAGAGAGACCAGGAGGCTAAGAGAAACAGACCCAGAAAGAGAGAGATTATAGATTGGCACACAGTAGAAATCTCAGGGAATCACATCTCCAAAATAATCTGCCAATGCCATGTTGTTTGGTCTGTTGAATAATATGTTTATTATCTAAAAGAAAATACTTGTTTAAGCCACATGGCCATCAGAAAAATACCTATAATACAGCAGAGACACTAGATATATTATTTTCTTAGAATCCTAAGAGCTCACTAAAAGGACTAATCTGAATTATAGAAAGGACTGAATTACAGAATTTCTATTTTATTACCTACCTGCACATCGGCTTGTGATTTGAACTAACTGCTAACAAAATGGTTTTGAAGCAGCCTACTTCCCTATTATGTTTAATGAGCATGAGGGCTGTCCCCCACGACGGCGCGGCCAGCCACACACTGTCTCATGGTACTGTCTGTGTGTATTGGTCCTCTTCCCTCCATTCTGGGCTTGAGGACAGAATTTTCCCTTTTATTTTTTTGAATTTCTAGGCCCTCCACATCAAGACTTGGCATCAGAGGATGCACTAAAGAAAGGCAAAACTTGGCTAATCCATGTGCTAAAATTATAACAAATGCTAAAATAAATTTATTCCTCTGCCGTAATAAAGAAAAGAATTTTCCATAACGAACCACACTCTTCAACCTTCTCGTGTCTGACATTCTATCCACTAACAACATCCTTGAAAAGCAGGTGATGTTATTATCCCCATTCCACAGGTGGGAAAACTGAGGTTCAGAGTGATTGTGCCACTTGACCAAGATCTCCCTAGAATGATGGAGGCAAGATTCAAACTCAGGTCTGTCTGATCCCTGTTCCATACTGTTGTAAGAAAGCCCAGGTTAAAGACATAATCTTGAGTCCCTCTTGAAGAATAGAGCCAGGACTAGGGTGAAGCAAGTGAGATGCAAGATTGAAGCTGGTTCTCACTCTCAGGCGCTGGCCCTGTGCCTGCTCTCTGAAGGTACCTCCTAGGAGTAACTGCTGAGCCACACAATCTTCAAGGCACCTGTGATGGTTCACTCTGTGTGTCAGCATGGCTGAGCCATGGTGCCCAGTGACCTAGTCAAACACCAGTCTAAGATGCCTGTGAAGGTATTTTTCCACAAATGTGCTTAACACCTAAATCAGTTAACTGTCAGTAAAGCAGAGTACCCTCCAAAGTGTGGGTGAGCCTCCTTCTGTAATTTGAAGGTTTCACAAAGAAGAATGAATTCTGCCTCCAGATTGACTGTAGACTGAAAACTACAGTATCAGGTGGCTCTGCAGACTGGAGGCCTGCCCTGCAGATTCCACACTTGGCTGCCCCCACAGTCATGTGAGCAAACGTCCATGAATTTCTAGGTTGATGTAAATACTGTATGTAGATATAAATATGCTATCTATTATTTCTTTGGAGAACCATGAAAAAGGCAGGACCTTAAAATCACCATCATCTAAGCAAGTAAAAGTAAGCACATAACAGCTCATCCTGATAGAAGAGGCCAGTGGAGTGTCAGGGGAACGTTCAGAGTGATTGATTTATCAGAGTGATATAGGCTAAGCGTGCAGCTGTAAAGACAAATGTTTCAGTCTTAGCTTGGCTGCTGACTATGTGTGAGACCTTGGACCTTTTTCTTTTCTGTTTAATTTTTTTCAATTAATGTATGATAAGTGTGATAATACAGCCTCTTTTGAAAGAAGTATGGAGAACATGTATTTTGATACATGCATACAATGTGTAATGACCAAACCAGAATAATTAGGATTTCCGTTCCCTAAACATTTATTCCTTCTTTGGTTTTTGGGGGGGTTTTTTTCCATGCTTTTTTTTTTCTTTTTTTGCAGTTTTTGGCCGGGGCCGGGTTTGAACCCATCACCTCCGGTATATGGGGCCAGCGTACTGCTCCTTTAAGCCACAGGTACCACCCTTTTTTCATATTATTACAAATGATACAAAAGGTGCAAATGATCAGGTTACAATGTTTGCATTTGTTGCATAAGGACCCTTTTGTATTTGTGCCCCTCAACCTGGAGGTGTGCCATATACCCTTACATGGTGCCCATTAAGTGAGAGCACACCAATTACTTTTTTGTGGTGGGAACATTTCAAATACTCTCTTCTAGCTGTTTTGAAATATACAATAAATATATTGTATTTTTTATGTCAGATTAATATGAGGGTACAAATGATTAGGTTACAGTGTTTGCATTTGTTAGGTAAGGTCCAAGTTGTAGTTTACAGCAACACCAGAAATAAATAACTGGGACATGATCAAGCTGAAAAGTTTCCACACAGCCAAGGGCACAACTAAAACAGACAACCTTCAGAATGAGAGAAGATACTTGTGTGCTTCAGATCCAACAAAGGGCTTAGAACTAGAATCTGCACAGAACTCAAAGTAATCAACGAAAAAAGAGCAAACAATCCTGTTTATAAGTGGGCAAGAGATATGAACAGAACCCTCTCTAAAGAAGACAGATGAATGACCAACAAACACATGAAAAATCATTCCTAATTTTCAGAGACATGCAAGTCAAACCCACCTCAAGGTACCACCTAACCCCCGTGAAAATAGCCCACAGTACAAAGTCCAAAGCTTCAGACACCGGCAGGGATGTGGAGGAGAGGGAACGTTTTTACACTGCTGGTGGGATTGCAGAATCTTTGGAAAGAAGTATGGAGAATCCTCAGAGAGCTGAAAATAGACCTTCCATTTGATCCTGCAATCTCATTTACACTAGAATGTTTATCACAGCTCAATTTACAATCACCAAGATGTGGAATCAAGTCATGAATGGATTAATACAATAAATCACTGTTTACTATAGTAATCCTACTGTGTGATCAAACACCAGAACTTATTTCTTCTATCTAACTGTATGTTCGTAACCATTAACTCACCTCTCTTTTTTCCCTTCCCCACCCTTCCCAGCCTCTCGTAACAATCATTCCACTATCTCCATGAAAAAAACCTTTCTTAGCTCCCACATATGAGTAAGAACATGCAATCTTTGTTTTTCTGTGCCTGGCGTATTTCACTTAACATAATAACTTCCCGTTCCATCCATGTTACTGCAAATGACAAGATTTCATTCTTTTCTATGGTTGAACAGCATTCCATTGTGTAAAGGTCCCACATTTTCCTTATCCACTCATCTGTTGGTGGACAGGTAGGTTGATTCCATACCTTGGCTATTCTGAATCATGCTGTCATAACCATGGGGGTGCAGGTCTCCCCTTAATATGCAGGTTTTATTTCCTTCAGGTAAGTAACCAGCAGAGGAATTTCTGGACCCTATGGTACTTGTATTTTTAGTTTGTTTGAGAAAATGATACACTGTTTTCCATAATGGTTGACTAATTTACATTCCTACCAACAGTAAACATACTTCCCTTTTCCCCACATGTTCACTACTGTTTGTTATCTTTTGTCTGTTTGGTAATTGCCACTCTTAACAGAGTTCCTTTCTTATTGTGGCTTTCATTTCCCTGATGATTAAAGGTGCTGAGCATTCTTTCCTATCCCTGTTGGCCATTTTGTCTGTCTTCTTTTGAGAAATGTCTACTCAGGTTCTTTGTCCAGTTTTTCGTAGATTTAATTTTTGTGTTGAGTTGTTCAAGTTCCTCGTATATTCTGGATATGAGTCCCCTGTAGGATGAATAGTTTGCAAATATTTTCTCCCATTCTGCCAGTTTTCTCTTCACCCTCTTTAATTGTTTCTTTTGATGTGCAGAAGAGTTTTAGTTTAATATAGTCTCGTTTGTCTATTTTTCTTCATTCACTATGTTTTCAAGGTTTCAGCCATAAAAATCTTTTCCTAGACCAATCTCCTGAAGCATTTCCCCTATCTTTTCTTTTAGTAGTTTTATCATTTAGGGTCTTGTGTTTGAGTCATTAATCCGTTTTGAATTGATTTTTTTTTTTTTTTTTTTTTTTTTGCAGTTTTGGCCGGGGTGGGGCTTGAACCCACCCCTGGTATATGGGGCCAGTGCCCTACTCCTTGAGCCACAGGCGCCGCCCTTGATTGATTTTTTTGTGTGTAATAAGAGTTAGGGGTCCTGTTTCATTCCACTGCATATGGTATCAGGTTTCTCAATACCAACTGTCAAAGATGGTATATTTTCCCTTATGTACATTCTTAGCACATTAGTCAAAAACCAGTTCTCTTTTGGGCCACGGGTGCCATCTCTCCTCAGCTGTGCATTCAGCCCTCTCTATTAATGGTTATGAAGATGCAATAGAATAATGTTGAATTGGGAAGCAGTAACAATTCCTGTTCCTTTTCAACTCTCTCAGTTTCATAACAGAACAAAAAATCCATAGCATTGATTCTTAAGGCTAGGCTGAAACACCCACCTTATCAGGGAACGGCGCAGCCAGGCCCCTACATCACCAGGCCCCTGGGCTAACACTAACGTCCCAAAAGTCTTCATTTCCTTTTATGCTCCCTGGAGTTTCAGTTCAAAATTACTTTCCTTCCTTCAGTCTCCTCTCTTTCTACTGCCTGCCTCTTTATTTCCTCTTAGGACTTGCTCATGTGGCTTCCTCCTACTCTATTATTACCAACAATATTTATTGGCATAAAATGACAATAGGTTGTACAGAGCAGACCAATTCCAGAGACATTCTTCCTTCCATCAAATCCTAATTCTTCCTCCATCATATCTGTTCTTCTCGTATGCTGAGTCATATTCCAGTGATGTAGCAACACTATTAATAATCCCTCACATTTACAGAGCTGGGGAAATCAAAGCACTAAGGTTAGAAAAGTCCTTGAGAGGTCATCTACTCCAGAAACTGGGCTACTTTCTATATATGATCCTCCTTTTATCTGAGGCAGGGTTTGCAAAGTGGCCACAAGAGAAACTCAGACATCAGATGAGTTTTGTTTAGACCATGCAGGATTTAAAAAATCAGGAAATGTGTGCTCACTTCGGCAGCACGTATAATAAAATTGGAACAATGCAGAGAAAATTAGCAAGGCCCCTGAGCAAGGATGACACACAAATTTGTAAAAACAAAGAAACTTCCCATTTTGAAAATTCATTTTCAAACTTCAAGTTTGAAAGGAGGCTGCTGCTCCTCTGGAATGGGGTCTCTCCTCTTCACCATTCCCCACCCCTTCCCATTATGTTATCATCAGTCCATCACGCTGCCAGTTAGCTCCTGGTGTGTGAAATCTTCCACAGTAGTCCCCCCAAACCCATACATCTCTGAGCACTGCCAGGGAAAGAGAGCTCACCATCTCCAAGGACAACCCATTCCCTCTTTGAACTGTTCATTCTAAAGCTTTTCCTTAAACTGAAAGCCAGAGCATCCCTGATACCAGACAATGGAGGAGATGCTCTCACTGAGTTTTCTCCAAAGTGAGCATCCCTTGTTCCTCACATGACTTGGTTTCTGGCTCCTTCACCATCTTCATTTTTATTTTCTGAAATGATTCACTCTTTTTAAAAATTCCTTTCAAAGTATCATTCCAGAAATGAAATTTTCTTCCTGGTCAATTCAGCTCAACCCTCTATTTTCTAGAATTTCATCCATGCACTAATTAAAGGAAAGCTTGCTGAGTGCCTACCAGGTGCCAGGCACCAGCACCACTTTGGCAAGTCACAAAAGCTCAGGGCCTGCCTTCCTGCAGCTCAGACTCCAGGGGGAAGACAGTGTTACCCAGAAGTCTCCCGGAGAAATGTAAACCTGCCCTGTCATGTGTGCAAACTAAATTCTGGATAAATCCAAGATTTTAGACATTTAGAAGGATGAAACAGTAGCAAATGTAAAAGAAAACAGCATAGGTAAATCATTTAATTATCTCAAAGGGAAGGTCTTTCTAATCACAACAGAAAGCCTAGAAGCGGTAAAGCCAAAAAAAAAAAAAGGAGATAACTCTAACTACATTAAATTTTAACATTTTAAGAGACTAAAAAGCACTATAAATAAACTCAAAAGGCAAACGTGAAAAAATTTTCACCACACAAATGACAAACTAAAAACTTATTTCCCTAATATACGAATTACTCTCAGAAATCAATTGAAAAAGCTCATAAAAAATTTACAAAAGAAATATAAATGATGCAAACAAATGAGGCAATTCTGAGCCTCATTAATAATCAAAGAAACACAAATTAAAACCATGAGGTACTTTACAAGTAAATATTGGCCATGATATTTTAAAACTGGTGCTGTCAGGGTATAGGGGAACTGGGGTTCTCATTCACTGCACCTTAAAACAGCCCTTCTGGAGGGGATTCAGCAATTAGCTAATTTTAAATGTTCTGACTCTCATACATATGTGCAGTCATTATTTGTCATTGAAAATAAAATAAAACAAAAACTGAAATAAATGCTCTGATTCTGCTGTTTTAATTGTCCCTGTCCTTAATTCTCTTATCTAACCCATCCCCACACTTGTCACAGTATAATTTTTAGAACTAACCCCCCATCCCATACTTCTTTCCATCCTCATGCCAATCTTCTTGATTCTCCTCACTCTGTGATTTCTGGAACTCAAGACCACTGTTCTTCTGGCCTGAGAGGATTTCCACAGAGCTTGCCTAGGTGTTTTCATATCGCCTAGAAAATGCAGCAATGGTCTCGTTAACCCAACAATCCCCCTGTCAAAGTTTGATAAAGGTACAATCTGTGTAATCTTTCTACCCCAATTCCCTTACTTACAATAAAGGAAGATAATAACTGGAAAACAACGGCTTAATTCACAATCACAAAGATGTAGAAACAACCTAAGTGCCCACCAACCCATAAGTGGATTAATAAACTGTAGAATTTGTATACCATGGAATACTATTCAGCCATTGAAAAAGATGGAGGCTGGCAGTGCCTATAGCTCAGTGAGTAGGGTACTGGCCACATACCAGGGCTTCCAGGGCTGGTGAGTTCGAACCCAGCCCAGGCCTGCTAAAACAAAAAAACAAGAAAAGAAAAAAAGAAAAAGATGGAGATGCATCTTTTTATTTACCTGAATGGATCTGGAGAACATTCCCTTGAGTAAAGTATCTCATGAATAAGAAAGCAAGCATCCCATGCCCTCAATGCTAATCTGAAAATAATAGACCAACATTTACAGGCCCAGATGAGAGAAAAACACAATTAAATTTGAGGTGGGAGGTCTCACTTAGTTTCTACCTACCCTAATGTAGGGGTACATGGCACACGTCCTGGGTAAAGGACTCAGCTACAACTTAGACTTGACCTTTACCTTACAAATGCAAAAAATGCAACCTAATCATATGTACCCTCATTTTAACCCAAAAAAAATTTTTTTTTTTTTTTTTTATTGTTGGGGATTCATTGAGGGTACAAGAAACCAGGTTACACTGATTGCATTCGTTAGGTAAGGTCTCTCTTACAATTGTGTCTTGCCCCCAAAAGGTGAGTCACACACCAAGACTTCCCCCCCGCCCACTCCTTCCCTCGCTCTGCTCTTCCTTTAACAAAAGAAATTTTAAAAGAAAAAGAAATATAAGCACCTGTAGCAACTGAAGAAACCAAGAGACATCAGAACCAAGACAGTTGTGTTGATGCCTGGGGCAGTTTTGTTCATGGTTAATTCACTGGCCATATCATCTAGAAATGCCTTTTCTCAACAGGGACTGGTGTGTGCACATGGCTGCCACGAGATAATACCCACTAGACCCCAGCATTTTTAGCTCTCAACCATCCAAAGCTCGTTACTCTACCATCTGTGCAGCCCCACAAGCTATAAACAGAAGAATTTAACTTTATGTCGTTTGTATTATGAATTGAATAGTCATGCTGCAAACAGTTTCCAACTGTTAATCACTCTCCTGCAGATGTGAATTTGGCCTCCTTGAGAGACAGCTCCCCCCACACCAGGTAAACGATGGAAGGAAAGGACGTGATTTCACTCTCTCCAACGCCACTTTAAAACTTAGTTGCTCTTTAGCTGCCATACCTGGAGCAGGGTCCCTGGGGTCACTTAACTATCCCGGGTTTCATTTGCCCTGTTGGTAAAAAGGAGCCAAGTTTAAATGAGAAGGAAGAGGAGTAGGCCTGGAGGTGAGTGAAAGCCCGTCCCTCTTAATCTTGTGTCTTTTTATACCACATCGCTTTTGTTAAGGATCTCAGTGAAAGTCAAGTGCTTCTTTTCAACCAGTGATGAAGAATAAAGGTGGACCCTTACCTTGTATACAGTGTACCAAGAATAAGAATGAACTCAGAACTGACCAAATACCTAAACATAAAGGCCAAAAATCTGCAAAACTCCTAGAACAAAACATAGAGGAAAACCTTCATGACATTGGATTTGGCAATTTTTTTGTTTTTAACATGACTCCAATAGCACAGGTAACAAAAGTAAATATAGATACAATAGCGTTCATCAAAATTAATAACTTTCATGCATAGAGGTCACTATCAACAGAGTGAAAAGGTAACCCTCAGAATGAGGAAAAAATCAATTTTATGTCTGATGAGGGATTAATATCTGGAGTACAGTGACACGCAGCTTAATGATATGGATATACCCTGAGAAATGTGGCATCGGGCGATTTCATCATTGTGCACCTACTTAAACCTGGATGACCCAGCACACCGCACACCTAGGCTAGATGAGAGCTATTGCTCTGCACACCCGCACAGCTTTCTACTGTCCTAAATACCATAAGCAATTGTAACACAGTGATAAATATCTGTGTATCTAAACATATTGAAACATAGAAAAGGTGTCATAAAAACAAGGCATAAAGGATAAAAAATGGTACATCAGTATAGGGCACTTACCGAAATTGGAGCTTGCACCACTGGGAGATGCTCTGGGTGAGCAGGGAGTGGGCGGTGAATGAAGGTGAAGGCCCACGGCCTCATCAGACACCGCTACAGACGTTAGCAACACTGTGCACTTAGGCTCCTCTAAATTTATTTTAAAACTTTTCTTTCTTCAATAATAAATCAGCCTTAGCTTACTATAACTTTCTTATCTTATAAACGTTTCTATTTTTTTTAACTTTTTGACTCTTTCATAATAACAATTAGCTTCAAACACAGACATATTGCAGGCTGTACAAAAATATTTTCTTTATCCTTACTTTATGAGCATTTACCTTTTTTTTTTTTTTTTTTTTTTCAGTTTTTGGCCAGGGTTGGGTTTGAACCTGCCACCTCTGGCGTATGGGGCCAGCACCCTATTCCTTTGAGCCGCAGCACCACCTAGCACTTAGCTATTTTTAAAGTTTGGGGAGTCTTATTTATTTCTACTGCTAAATCCAAGACACAAACACAGGGCCAGAATCATCTATATCACTGTCTTCCTCCTCTACATCTGGTCCTACTGGAAAAGCTTCAGAGATAATAACTCTCATCTACTATGACAAAATGCCTTCTTCTGGCTACCTCTGGAAGGAACTGCCTGTTTTGTAGTTAACTTTTTTTTTTCAGAAGTAGAAAGAATACACTCTAAAATAACAATAAAAAATATATTCTAGTGAATTCATATACTATTATCATGCTAGCGTCAAGTACGTAACTGTGTGTGCTACACTTTGTATAACTGATGGCACTGTACATTTGTTTACACCAGCATCCGCACAAAAACACGAGTCATGTGTTGTGCTGTGATGTTGCGATGGGTGGGTGTCTACAGACAACAGGAATTTTTCAGCTCCATTATAATCTCATGAAACCACCCTTGGGTGGACAAATGGTCCATTGTTGACTGAGACATCCTCATGCATGACTGTATATAAAGAATTTATGCAGCTCAACAACAACAAAAAAAGCAACCCAACTTAAAAATGAGTAAAGAACTTAGATTTTTCTCCAAAGAAGATATGTAAATAAATGGACAATAAGCACATGAATAGATAATCAACATCACTTGTCATTAGGGAAATACAATTCAAAACCACAATGAAATACCACTTCACATCCATTAGGAAGGACATTATCAAAACACTGGAATGTAAGTGTTCATAAGGATGTGGAAAAGTTAAAACCCTTGTACATTGCCAGTGGGAATGTGAAATGGTGCAGCTACTGTGAAAAACAGTAGGTGGTTCTTCAAAAAGTTAAACATAGACTTACCGTATGATTCAACAATTCCACTTTTAGGTAGTATATACTATGCAAATAGAATTGAAAACAAGGACTTGAACCTGTGTCTATGGCAGCATTATTCACAATAACCAAAAAGGTGGAAGCCACCAAGGTGTTCACCAACAGGTGAATGGAAAAACAAAACATGGTACATGCATACAATGGAAATTTGTTCATCCATATAGAACAATGAAATTCTGATACGTGCTACAACATGCAAGAAACTTCAAAACATTATGCTAAGTGAAATAAGCCAAATACAGAAGGATAAATGTTACATGATCCCACTTATATAAGGTACTTGGCACATGGAAATTCATACAGATAGAAAGTAGAATAATGGCTTTCAAGAGCAGGGGGGAATTAGGTGATATCTCCAGGTGGTTTTGATTTGCATTTCTCTGATGCTTAGGGACGATGAGCATTTCTTCATGTGTTTATCAGCCATTTGTCTGTCTTTTGGGGAGAAAGTTCTGTTCATGTCTCTTGCCCAATAATTACTGAGGGTGTTTGCTCTTTTCTTGTTGATTTTCTTGAGTTCTTTGTAGTTTCTGGTTATTAGCCTTTTGTCAGATTCATAACATGTGACTATCTTCTCCCATTCTGAAGGCTATTTGCTGTGCAGAAACAATGTAGCTGAATCATATAGACACTTATGTTAATCACACACCAAAAAAAAAGGAGTTGGGGGAGTGATGGGAAGTTGTTTAATGAGTACAGAGTTTCGGTTTGGGATGAGGAAAAGCTCTAGAGATGAACAGTGAGAATGGTTGCACAATGATGTGAATGTACTTAATGCCACCAAGTTATCTATTTAAATGGTTAAAATGCTAAATTTATTTTAGCCACTTAAGTTTCAATGTTACTTATATGTTGCCACGAAAAATGTATTTATATTTTTATTGTCTGGGATTCATTGAGGGTACAAAAAGTTAGGCTACACGGATCACATTTGTTAGGTAAAGTCCCTCTAATACTTGCTTCCTTCCCCCAAGAGGTGTGTCATTCACCATAACCCCCATTCCCCCTCCTCCCTCTACCCACCCCTTCCTTCCCCTACCCCCACCTTGTATTAGATCATCTACTGCCTTCATATTAGAATTGAATACATTGGATTCTTACTTCTCCATTCTTATTTTTTAAACAATCAGAGGGAAAAGTTTTTTTTAAGTGAATTAAACGCCAACTATGCTCCAAGTCCAGGGAATTCAGTGAGGAGTACAGTCAGCAAAGTCCCTGCCCACAGAGTGCCCAGCACGGAGCAGCCCCTCAATAAAGACTTAATTTATTGAGTTAATGAACAAAATAGTTTAGGTTGTGTTTTTAATGAATGTATAAAGCTACAGGGATGGCAGCCCGGCTATTGTTATATTTGGCTAGGTGGAGGCAGTTTAAAAGCCCAAAGAAGCAAAGTTAGCAAGGGTAGAATCAGAAAGAGTTCAGATATTCATTCTACCACAAGATAAAAAGCACTCTTTTTTATTACTGTGGCTGTCTTTTTTATTTTTGTGTTTTCTGCTATTATGTTTTAAATAAGGACAAAGACATGTTGAGAAAGAGAAAAAGACACAATGTTCTTTGCAACTATTTTCAGAAAACTTCATGATTTTTGAAGAAGAGAGGAATGGAAATAGCTGAGATTTTCTTTCCCAAAAGGATTAAAAGAGTGAATTGTGTAACGGCCGCGAAGCATCTTGATCTCCACAAGCAACCTCACAGACCCACTACAGGGAAGCCGGCAGCCTTTCTTTCAATTTCTGTCAGCTTTCCCCAATTTCTGAGGTGATTCATCCTCCTCATAAAGTAAAATTCAGAAGACATTTTTGTTTGAGGTTTGGATTTGGCATCAGGCAAAATGAAAGTCAGAACCTAAAGGTACCGCACCTTCTTTGAACTCCACCACCAGGAAAGGCCTTCAAACCAAATGCCTCCTTCATTCCCTTCTGCCCTCTACCCTCATCGCCGCCAAAAAGGGGTGGGAGATCCACAGGGGCTGGGGGTGTGGGGCTTTGCCAGCTCTGCTCTTGTGGTTCTATGCACATGGCTTTGATGACATTTTCCGTTCCCTGTATGTTAGACAAACAGGATTGGAGCAAGGGGGAAAGAAAGCGGACTCTGAGAGAAGTATTTCTATCTGTCCTATATTGAGCTTCCTGAGCAAAAAAAAAAAAAATTGTGTGTGTGTAGTTGTTTTTTGACCTTAACTGAAGTACTGTGACATTCCCAAACAAAATGCGTACCCATACACAAGAGTAATATATATTTACCCATTTCCATGAAAGTCTCAAGATCACGTGTTGTATGGTTTATACTTCATCCTCATTCCACCCTACACCCATGACCTCATGCTGATAATCCAGACTTTATACCTACTCTCATGCATTCAAATTAATATATGTGAAAAATAGAGACCCACAATCAAAGTATTGGTTTTGCTCTCAGAGGTCCTCAAACTATGGCCCACGGGCCACATGAGGCGGTGCGATTGTATTTGTTCCCGTTTTGTTTTTTTACTTCAAAATAAGATATGTGCAGTGTGCATAGGAATTTGTTCATAATTTTCTTTTTTTAACTATAGTCTGGCCCTCCAATGGTCTGAGGGACAGTGAACTGGCCCCCTGTTTAAAAAGTTTGAGGACCTCTGCAAGTGATCACAAAATTCTTGGTATATTCATATTAATGAGTCAGTTTGGAGTTTATACGTCTGCTTTCTTCATTTTCCCAAAATTGAAGCCAAAATATCACAGCTAAAAATTTGTAATTCCAAAGCCCAGTTTCTAAAAGAAGTAAGTTTAAAAATGAGAAAGAAAAATAAAACAACACCAACGTTACTGACTGGATTCTATTTGTAAATGATTATATACAAAGTTCATTTTTAAAATGAGAATTTTTATTTTTTATTTTAGGAACAAGAACTTTAAATAAGTGAAAACTCTTAGCACAGAACCTGACATGCATTAGGTAATTTATGAATGTTTTCATTCATTTATTAATGTATATAATTAGCAATGCCACATAAATGCCATTTTCTGCAGTGCCTTCTACATTAATCAGAAGATAATCCCCTAAAGCAAATGAAAACCTCACTTTATTTTTATCTACCTGGTGTATATCTGAAGCAACTGTACATACATCAAATACTGTACATATATGGAAGATCATTCATTCATAGGCAGAGCTAGTAGCTCCTCACAAAGCACAAATTGGGAGGAGTGAGAGGTAAGCCCCACCACTACCAAAATAGCAAGCCCCCCATCTAGCATTTTGCCCATTTTTTTTTAATTTGAACATTTTCCTTTAAGTACACAAGAAGGCCTGAAAGGGTGGTTTCTTAAGCCCATTAACATAGACCGCCTATAATAGGAGGTTAATGAAAATGTGTGATAATCCTTTAAGAAAGATAAGGAATGACCACTGTGATAAAGGGGTAGGTGTTTTATACCTGTGTCTGAAGGCCATTCTTGAGGAAAGGAAAAGTGTATTAGCGAAAAGGTGGGGACCACCAAGAACCTATTTCCCCAATTTCACAATTTTGCCAAAAATCGCTCCTAAATCAACATCAAGGTCATACACTTACTGGCTTTCTCTAGTATGCATTCTAGAATGAAGCACACAGTATTGCATGGAAATCAAATGCCGTGCACTGGGATACGCTCACAGTTTCTTTTTTCTTTTTTTTTTTTTTACTTTTTTTTTTTAATTAAATCATAGCTGTGTACATTAATGTGATCATGGGGCACCATACACTGGTTTTATAGACCGTTTGACACATTTTCATCACACTGGTTAACATAGCCTCCCTGGCATTTTCTTAGTTATTATGTTAAGACATTTATATTCTACATTTACTAA
>CAUYPK010171608.1:0-118760 GCA_963574355.1 Loris lydekkerianus
GGGGGTTGCATGTGTCAAGTCTTGGTCATTTATGACATACATACATATATTTGTACCTTAATGATCCGCGTGTACCATGTTTGTTATTTCTTTCTTTCTTTTCTTTTCTTTTTTTTTTTTTTTAGAGACAGAGTCTCACTATGTTGCCCTCGGTAAAGTACTGTGGCGTCACAGCTCACAGCAACTTTCAGCTCTTGGGCTTAGGCAATTCTTTTGCCTCAGCCTCTGGAGTAGCTGTGACTACAGGAGCCCACCACAACTCCCTGCTATTTTTTTGTTGCCGATTGGCTGGGGCTGGGTTCAAACCCTCGGTGTATGGGGCCGGTGCTCTACTCACTGAGCCACCGCGCCACCCTGTTATTTCTTTCTTAATATTTTTCTTTAAATCAGTTCACTTTTTTGTTTAAATACATTTATTTAAAGAAAAAAATCTTTATATTGCTTCTGTAAATGGAAAAACAGATTTTCACTGTAAGTAAAAGGTATCTGTAACAAAGCAAGTACAATATAACAAAATAATGTTGCAATTGATTGCCTGCTGGAAGTCTGTTGTCTCTTAGTGAAAGGGGAAATCAGGAGGTATTGGGCAGCTGTTGAAAACACACCAGAACTAAGTGTAAACTTCCTCCTTGAAAGAAAGGAAAAGGATGGTAAAGGAATAGCTTTTTGATAAATAGGAAGAAGGTTTATTTTACTCTATTTCCAGGCATCATTTAACCTCATTTCATATTTCACAAGTCTCTGCTTAAGGAAACACTATTCTTTTTTTTTTTTTTTTTTTTTTGAGAAAGTGTTTCACTTTGTCACCCTGGGTAGAGTGCTGTGGCATCGTTATGCTGTGGCATCGTTAGCTCACAGCAACCTCAAACTCTTGGGCTCAAGTGATTCACTTGCCTCAGCCTCCTGAGTAGCTGAGACTACAGGTGCCTGCCACAACACACAGATAATTTTTTTTAGAGACGGGGTCTTGGTCTTGCTCAGGCTGGTCTTGAACTCGTGAGCTCAAGCAATCCATCTGCCTCGGCCTCCCAGAATGCTGGGATTACAGGTGTGAGCCACTGCACCCGGCAGGAAATACTATTCTTGATGATGGATCGATCCCTCTACATACCTTCCTACCTATCAATAAAAATATTCTTTTCAGTGCCCTACCAAAAAAAAAAAAGTGGGACCAGATCATGAATGGCAATTCCTGGCTTCATAAAGCCACATTCATGGCAAACATTTTGGATCGGTTGTCCCCATGCAAGGGAGACATTTCTTTCTTTCTTTCTTTCTTTTTTTTTTTTTGTTGTTGTTGTTTGTTTTTGATACAGCCTCATTATGTTGCTCAAGATAGAGTGCTATGGCGTCACAGCTCACAGCAACCTCAAACTCTTGGGCTTAAGTGATTCTCTTGCCTCAGCCTCCCAAGTAGCCAGGACTATACAGGCTCCTGCCACAATGCCCAACTATTTTTTGTTGCAGTTGTCATTGTTGTTTGTCAGGCCCAGGCTGAGTTCGAACCCTCCAGCTTTGGTGTTTGTGGATGGTGCCCTAGCCGCTGAGCTACAGGCACCCAGCCAGGGGAGACATTTCTCATTGATAGCCCTCCCTAGCAGAGCCTGCATGCAGCTTTAGGTTCTGCAGTGCTGTGCTGGAGGCAGCCTCCAGTTGATGGGAGCTGACACCTGGTGACATTTCTGGACCACAGAATCCCTCAGGTTCCTTTCATGAGAGGAGTGAGTGCTTTTGTTTCTCATTCTGATTGTCCAGGCGGGGAAAACGGGAACTGAGATGAGGGAGTCTGGAAAGCTGAGAAGGACCCCTGAACAGGCAAGCCCAGGGAACCCAGCTGTTTTCACTGTGCCTGATGAGAGACCTGCACTGGCGGGGAGCCCAGTCAGGGGCCACCTTATACCAGCAAGAGATGGGGCCATGGGCCAGAAGCCACTGTGTGTTGTGTCCCACGTGGATGAGAGTGTGGACCTTGGGAGAGGGGGCAAAGGGAGAGCAGCTGGCAGGGGTGGAAGGGTTCTGAAGGAGACAGGCCCACCTGGGTCAGATTGCAGGAGGGAGGAGCAGCACCAGCTGGGGGCCGGGAAGACCTCCCAGAGCCATCAGGTGCAGAGCAGGAAGCAGGAGGTGGCCAGGGCAGATCTGGGGGATGAGAGCAAAGGGAGGAGAGGGAGGAGGGCCTTCCAGCCTCTCACATTTCCTCCTTGTTGAACTGGGCCTGTTCCTTCACTTTCCTGATCCCCACCCCATGTACCTGTTTCCCCCTCCCCCCACCTCCCAGCTCCCCCGGTGAGCAACTTCTAGTGCCCACAATCCCCAAGCAAATTATGGCAGAAACCATAGGTCCAGGTCTAGGATGAATTACCCACCACTGTCCTCATTACTGATCTCCTGGCTAATTGAGGGGTTGTGTCCAGAAACACATTATGTATGTAAAAGGGGGCAAGAGAACTATTACTCATGTTCAGACATTGTGCCAGGTATTTCCCACACATCATCTCTTATCACCTGGCAGTGACCCTACCAAAGAGGTGTCTTCTTCCTCATTTTCCTCATGAGGAAACTGAGGCTCAGGGAGGTTAGAAAATGCAGCTGATGGTTGGTAGAGCCAGGATTCAAACCCAGGTACAGCTGGCTCCAGAACGTTTGGCGCTTTGCAAATACAAGGCTGCACAGGAGAATATTATACTAACAGAAAAAAAAACCTAGCCAAATTCCCAGTAGTCAATTTTGAAAGAAAAATGTAGGGATGCACAATCCATGTCTGTGATTGTGGGAGAGAGTGAAAAGCTCTTTGATTAGCTCGCACGGCGCATCCACGGGGCTGAGCAGCCAGGAGGAGTGGTTGAAGTTCCTGCTGTCTGCAGGCCAAGATGATCTTGCCCTTGCCTCCTGCTTCCTCCTTCCTCCCCCTAACTGAATCCCTCCTGCTGCCTCCATCCTCTGGGCTGATCCAGTGTTGCATTTCACTGGCTGCCCTCATCCCCAGCCCTGTAACCCTGTGTCACAGACCCAGCACCATCACCTCTGCTTGGCCTCCTTCTGGGTCCACCTGTCCCTACAACTTGCAGACACGACTGCCAGGCTGAGCTTGCTCAGGATCATACATCTGGCCACACCATGCGCCTGCTTAAACCTTCAGCGACTTTCTCTTTCCAGAGAATGGCTGAAGTCCTTAGTGTGAATTTCCATGCCTTAGGGAGCCTTGGAGAGGTCCCATCTGCTCTTGGGCCTCAGTTGCCCCATCTGTGTATTGGGCAGTCAGATAGGATGAATTCTTAGTGTTCTCCTAGCCCCGATGTTCTGTGTTTCCGGGTGACACACAGAATGTGGCTTCAGGCCTGGACTACAAGCATTTCACCTCAAAAGTTAGAGGCTGGGGGCGGGGAGTGGTGATGAGAGCAGGGACCACAACTGACTCATTTACTTTGGCACCTGCTGACCCCTCAGTTTGAAGTAGTTCTGCTGCCCAAACCCCTAGACTCCTACACGTCCCTCAGAACCCCATCAAGCATCTCCTGTTCTGGGAGGCCCTCTGATTTGTCCCAAGTATGAGTGATTACTTCCAACTATGTCCCCATCCTGAGATAGCTCTGTTATAACCATCTCTCATGGGTCAGACCCTGGGCTAGATTCTGGGGACATGGTTTTGATTACAATAGCCATGGAATAAAATCAGCCAGAGCCCCATTGGCACAAGCCTTTATTCAGAAAAGGAAGGATGAAAAAGACTCTGAAACAGCCTTCTAATTCAGAGAAGGAGTGTAGAATAGAGCACTGGGCTCTAGCAAGGGGGGCAGCCAAAGTTCAGGTAGTTTCAGATGTAGCTGGTCGAGGATGGTTTTGGAAAAGTTGGGGATTATCCTTGAGATCAGCTGTCACTGAGTAGGGCACAATTTGGATTTTATCAGTGGGTAGGTGGGAGGGATGGCTGTCCCACAAAGGATGGCATTTATCAAGCACTTAGGTGCATTGTACTGTTTTCTAAGAACATTGTGTTACAACTCACTGCATCCTTACAAAAATGCCATGGGGAGGTACTGTTCTTAGCCCCTTTTACAGATGGGACTGAGGCTTAGAGTGGTTCAGTCACTTGCCTAAATCACATACTAGACTCAGCCAGTGATTAGAACTCACATGGGCACAACTTGTTACAGCTTTTATTTTTATTTATTTATTTATTTAGAGACAGTCTCATTTTGTCACCCTCGGTAGAATGCCATGGAGTCACAGCTCACAGCAACCTCAAACTCTCATGCTTAAGCAATTCTCTTGCCTCAGCCTCTCAAGTAGCTGGGACTACAGGGGCTCTCCACAAGGCCCCGCTATTTTTAGAGATGAGGTCTCACTCTGGCTCAGGCTGGTCTCAAACTCGTGAACTCAAGCAATCCACCCACCTTGGCCTCCCAGAGTTCTGGGATTACAGACATAAGCCACCATGCCCCGCCTTCATTACAGCTTTTAGTGTGCGTACAACTAGCATTTCACACGCTTTCATGGCAACCTAACAAGACAGTGATGACAACAACTCTGACTTCTGTTTTGCAGTTGAGGCCAGGAGGCCCTGCCATGTCCCAGGACACAATGAGTTTGGCAGAGGGGGAGGGGGTGTTGATCAAATTTGGGCTCACCGCCAGCACCAGGCCTGGCCCCTGGGACAGCCTGGGGACATCCCCTTTGGTGACTTGCTTAGACATTTTCCATCACCAGGGCTATGACACACTGATGCTCCCATCATAAAGCTGGGGGGCTGTGCTACGAGGCAGGAAGCGGTGCAGGTGGGGGGTACCCAGTGTACTGTTCTAGGAAGTCAGGATGCAGAGGGGAGGGAGGAGCTGGCAGAAGATTCATCATCCCCCACTCTTCTAGCAGCTGGCCGCATGTCAAGCACTGGCCACAGAAAAGAGGCGGGCTACTGCCCTCCCTGTCTACAGAGCCCCTAGCCTGTGGGGGAGGGAGTGACCATGGAAGATGCGACACAACCCTCCCATGGCATGAGAAAAAGTCAGTCTGGTCCCGTTAGTACTCTCTTTGTTGGGAAATGCTGCCGAGAACTCCCCAGGAGGCAGAGTGGAACATTGTATAGTCTTTAGCAAGGGGGCTCGGCAGAGTTCAGCTAGTTTGGGAAATGGTTGAGGACAATTCTTGGAAGAGGGAAGAATTTTTCATTCATTTAGTCATTCACTCAGCAGCATTTGTGAGAGCCTGCTGTGGGCTGGGGACACAGCCTGGACAAACCTCCATTCTGCTCTTGAAGGCCTTATGTCCCCTCGGGGAAGTGTGGTGCAGTGGTTATAGCCCTAACTCTGGAGCTGGGCAACTGAGGTTAAATCTCCTGGTTCTGTTGCCTACCAGCTGTGACCTTGGGCAAATAGCTAAGCCCCTCTCTGCCTCAGTTTCCCCCTCTCTAAAAGAGGGAAGGCCAAGAGGATAAAGAAGTGAGGGCATGAAAAGTACTCAGGAGAGAGGAGAGGGTTGTTGAATAGCTAGACGGTGACAGGGCTGTGACGGCATCCCAGGGGCTGTGGATGCCACTGACTTGCCTCTCAGATATGCAGCTGCTTTCTGGGTGATGCTGCTTGGGGCAGGGCTGAGCTGGATGCCACGGTGGGGTGGGGGTCTCCGCCACTCTTGCCTATCCAGCCTCCTGTTCCTGATGGCCCAGTTCCCCCAAGCAGCCGGAGAGGTCTGGGGTGGGATAGTGCTTTGAGGCGTGGCCTGAATCCCTGATAACAGATCTAGGAGGTGCGGAGATGCTGAAGGACAGCTCTGAAGTCTTCCTCCTCCCTCCCAAATCCAGCTGTGTTACCTGCGGCCGGCTGAGTCCAGGACAAGGGCTTTATGTCTCTCCCAGTTCAGTCCTCCTTGGTCCCTTTGATGAAGCGTCTCCTCATCTGTAAAATGGGGTGAAGGATGCAAAGAGGAAGGATCTGTGTTACTTCTAAGCTCCCTTTTGGCTGAACTAGTCTGTTCTGTGGCCTCTGGAAGGATGCTGATTAAAAAGACACAGCAAATTTGTCACTGGAGTCTTTCCCCAGCTCCCATCTCAACTTTAAATGCCCTGGATGAGCTACTGCTTGGAAGAACCTAATGTGACATGTTAGGTAGGCAACCCATTACGCAGTCATTGTGATGTGTTTGTTGAAATCCTACTATGCATGCCGGACTATTCAAACAGGCTATTTCGATTTGAGAGACCTGGGAGTGTTTGGAATGAGCTTGGTATTGATGAACCCAGTGTTTGAGTGGATGTCCCCAACCAACAGTCCAATGATTCTTGGAACAATTTGTGTAGAAAAGTACCTGCTAGGACGCTGGTCAGAGCAAACAGCTGGGAGAGAAAAACACGCATGTGGGCAAGAGAATTCCGTTGCTTGTGAGTTTTGCAAATGTGAAACTATTGATGAAACTTTGCTGCTAGGATTCCAAACCTAGATGCCAGTGGGGGTTGGGAGTTGGTAATAGTAACAGTGATGCCTTAGTAGGTACAGATACAGCTCAGTTCCTCATGTAAGTTGTCTCTTTTAATTTCCACAGCACCACTTAGGATTTTGTCTCTATGAGGAAACAGACACAACAAGATCAAATAACCTGTAGCTCAAGGTCATGTGGCTAATAAGCATGGAGCCAGGACTCAAACCCAGGCTTCTAACTCTAGTAACAGTTTGGAACCCATCCAGTGTGACAATAGGGAATGGTGGGATCTGTGTCAAACTGAAATTGCTCCAGGGTAGCCACCACTGATTGTTGCCATGTTGGGAGGCAGGCCAGATCTTCTAAATTTTTAAGAGAAGCAGGAAATTCTACTTTTTTATGCACAGCATCCTTATTTTAGTATTTTTTAGCATCCTTATTTTAAAATATTGGCTGCTAATTTTTTAAAAATCGAAAACAAGCCAGCCAAGTAAAATGTGTCTGTACACTAGATAGAGAAAAAGAAAGCCACCCAACTGGATTTGTTGTAAAGGTCATTTCTTCCTGGGCTGGGTGCTCTGTGCCCCAGTCCCCTGCTCCCTGAGTCTGGCTGTGACCCTCTCCAGGTCTTCAGCCTCATGACCCATTATCCATCACCGAATTCCAGAACCTGCCGCAGGTGGTAAACAGGTGAAAAGGAGGAGGGAGAGAAGAAAGGAAGGCAGAACAGAGGGAAGAGGACAGTTACAGGTTCTGAGTAACCACCATGGACAGAAGAAGGGACAGAAGTCACCTGCATCAAGAGCCCTATCTGTATACCAAGACAACAGGGGCCTGATGACGCAGCTGATGGGGAGAAGAGAGGAACTCAGGGAGACCCGAGTAAGTGCTGGGGCTTCCTGTAAAAGGGCAGCAGGAATGAGCCTCCATGGAGAACCCTACGTGCCTGTGACCCTGGACAGGGACCCCTTCAAGGGCAAGAGCCAGACCTGCAAACTGGTCTGTCTGCAGCAGGGGCTGTGGTGCAACATTGGGAAGAAAAAAAAAGTTAAAAATCGTCATTTTATGTTCTTTGGAAATTTTTATAAACTCTGCCTAAGGCCTGTGTGTATGGTAATGATATTGTTCTTTCATTTTAGTTTTTAGAATTGATTTTTGGACAGTATATTGAGAAGAGCATGGGACTGAGAATCAGGTCACTTGGGTGCCAGTCCCAACTCTGCCTCCAATGTGTGTGACCTTGGGTAGTCTCCACCCCCTCTCTGAGTCTCAGTCTGCCCTGTCTGTTCCAGCACCCTCTCCTGCTGGGACTCGACAGTGGAGAAGAAGGTCAGACTGAGTGACACATGCAATTTCCATTCTGTGACCCGGATGTGGTTTGAGGCAGTACCTCTCAAACCCCAACCCCTGATCAGATTCTGCATCCCTGACCGCCTGTCTGGGGAAGCAGAAAGGGGGCAGGGGAGGGGCCTGTGAGTTTGTCCCAGTGGCACCTTTACACAGAGGCAAGATTCCAGGACACTGGGCCGTAGTGGAGAGGGAAGGAGGGAGGGACACAGAGACAGGAGAAGGGTGGTACTGGGAAAGGGCCACTGGCTCTGAAGTCAGAGGGCCTGGGTTTGAATTCCAGCTTCCTGTGTGTCCTGGTTATGTGACCTCGAGCTGATCACAACACTTTCTGAGCCTCCAGTTTCTCACCTGTCAAATGGGGAGAAATGACCATTTTTCTCACCTGGGTGAGGCCTGTCCTGGGCCTGGTTAGCTGTATTACAAGTCATAGCATTTTATGGTCTAGAGACCCTTAGGGACCGTGAGTCCCTGTTCAGATGGTGGAAGGTAGGCCACCAAGGTAGTGACTCCTGAAAATTCTTACACTTGAGTCAATCACAGGCCTCTTTGATGCATTCTTGCTTCTTAAAGCACCTAAGGGGCGTCCCTAAGTATTGCTAAGGACCCCAGAGGGCTTGGGGATAGAGGGGACCTGACGTCTGCCCCAATCTATCTCCCCAGGCTTGGCTACTTTCTTCCAGAGGAGCGACTGAGCCTTTTTATTTTTCCTTTTTGGTGTTTTTCGTATTCTTTTTGTGTGGCCGTGTTGAGATCCGACACCACTTTAATGGGTGAGCAAGCAAGTTGTGGTGCATGTGGCGTGCATTGGACAGAGGTGACAGAGTGCCCACGGGACCCTGGCTAGGCAGCCTTGGAAAAGATGTTCCCAGTGAGCAGCTTGGCTGTGTGTCCTTTCCTTCCACTGGGTACCTCAGGCTCCAGAGACCTGCAGGAGGAAGGGCATAGGTCACACCCATATTTCTATGGCAGCAGCTCAGGTGTAGAAAGAGAATACGCTTCAGAAGTGACTCGAGGACTCGGGGTCACATGGAATCTTTAGAACACTGGTCCATTGTCCAGCCTGCTCTGGCCCCCTTGCTCTACCTGTTAAGGGGTTGAATTTTGTCCCCCCAAATGACATATTGAAATCCCTGTGTGTCTGTGTCTCAGTGTGCAGTTTCCTTCCTTTTTTAGACGCTAGTCATGGCTCAGTGCCCGTAGCACAGTGGTTACAGCGCCAGCCACATACACCAAGCCTGGCGGGTTCAAACCCGGCCCGGACCAGCTAAACAACAATGACAACTGCAATAAAAAAAATAGCCAGGCGTTGTGGTGGGCGCCTGTAGTCCCAGCTCCTTGGGAGGCTGAGGCAAGAGAATCGCTTAAGCCCAAGAGTTAGAGGTTGCTGTGAGCTGTGATACCACAGCCCTCACTGAGAGTGGCATAGTGAGACTCTAATCTCAAAAAAATTGAAGAAAAAAATAAAGACACTAGTCATATTGAATTTAGGGTTCACCCTAACCCAATATAACCTCATCTTAACTTGCTTATATCTGCAAAGGCCTTATTTCCAAATAATCTCACATTCACCTCTTCATCTTGAGTGGGGAGAGTCCAGCCCACTCTGGAGAAGGCTCTTTGCTAAGCTGCGTCTCTCTCTCTCTCTCTGTCTCTGAAACCCTCTGGGGAGGCCCAGGGTTTGTGGTGAGAAGGTGAGGGCGTGGGCTCTGAGCGTCCCAGCCAGACGCTGTCTAGACACTGTCTGGAAGGATGAGCTCTTTTAGGTTCTAGGATGGGTCATTAGCTTCCCAGACCTGCTGTAACCAACCAGGAGACTTAAAACAACAGATGTGTATTCTCCCTGAGTCCTGGAGGCTAGAAGTCCAAAATCAAGGTGTCAGCATGGCCATGACCTCTGTCTGAAGGCTCTAAGGGAGGAACCTCCCAAGTAGTGGGGACTGCAGGCACATGCCACCATGCCCAGCTAAATTTTAAAATTCTCAGTAGAGAAGAGGTCTCCCTATGTTGCCCAGGCTGATCTTGAACTGGTGATCCTCCAGCCTCAGTCTCCCTAAAAGCCAGGGTTACAGGTGTGAGCCATTACACCCCACCCTGATGATTCTTCAACTCCTTACCCTGCCTGTCACCTTAGCTGCTATGCTAACTCCTCCAGCAATGGAAGAGAAAAGGGACTATTATTATTATTTGAGAGGGATTTTTATGTAATATATATATTTGTTCAGGTATAATTTACCTGAGTGAAATTCATCCTTCTTAGGCTACATTTCTATGAATACAATCATGTCACCACTACCACGATGAAATGTAGAATCATTCTATCACCACAGGAGTTCTGAGCTCCTTCGCAGTCAGTCCCCTTTTCCCATCCCCAGCCACTGGCAATCACTGATCTGGGTTCTTCTCCTATAGTTTTGCCACATCTAAAATGTTATATAAATGGAGCCATATATTATGAAGCTTTTTGATCTGGCTTCTTTCACTTGGTGTAATACTTCTGAGAGTCATCTGTGCTGTTTTATGTATTAGTAATTCATCGCTTTTTATTGTGGAGTAGTTGTTTATTTATGCACATCCCACAATTTATTGATCCATTCCCCAGTTGATGAACATTTGAATTGTTTCCAACTTTTGAGAATTGTGAATAAAGTTGCCATGAACATTGGTGTGTAGAAATGAAGCCGGAGGCAGGAAGAAGTCCACATGGCGATGTGACAATGGAGGCAGAGATTGGAGGGAAGCGTCTCAGAGCCAAGAATCACCAAGGAGCGCCAGACGACCAGAAGGCAGGGAGAGGCAAGGAAGGACTCTTCAGGGAAGGAACAAACCTGCCAACACTTTGATTGCAGACATCTGGCCCCAGAGCTCTCAGAGAATAAATTCTTGTTGTTTTAAGCTACTGGTTTGTGATAATTTGGAAACCACAACGTTCCCCATCAAAGAGAGCAGGCCGGAGGCTCCGTTCTTCCTGCAGTGGCACCTGGAGAAGGTCAACATCTCCTCTCGGACCCTCAGTCTCGTCTTCTTCTGAGTGGAGCCACATATTCCCACTCTAAAGCCTTGACTTGAGACACCTATGTGATCAGCTATGTTTGTGAAGGGCCCTGCTCTAAAAATCCTTCCTGTGATGTCATCAAAGGAGTTCGTAGTAACTGTCATTTGGTCACTCAACAAATATCTATTCCTCACATGTGCCAGGCACTGTTCTAGGCTGGGATCTAACAAGGGGCAAGACAGATAAGGCCTTGACTTCATGGGGCTCACAGTCTAAAGAGGGTGGGGACAGCAG
This sequence comes from Loris lydekkerianus, assembly GCA_963574355.1. NCBI lineage: Eukaryota > Metazoa > Chordata > Mammalia > Primates > Lorisidae > Loris > Loris lydekkerianus. Next base: position 11,048 of record CAUYPK010171608.1, read on the forward strand.
AGGGAAGGGACCACTAAATCCAGTTTAGACCACTAAACTGGATGATTTCAGAAAACAAGTGCTGTGACTTGGTGGAGGGGAAGGGTGTTGTACCTCCAGGCTGGGTTATTGGAGGTCTTATAGCCAGGGCCGTCCTTGAGCTCAGAGAGGTGCCCTCCAGCCCCGTGGTGCACGAGGTCCTATCTCATTCCACTCCATCATGTTGCCTGAAATTCTCTGATTTTAAAAATGCAGACATCTGGTCTTCGGTCTCTCCAGTGGACAATGAGTAAATGGCTGCCGTGTGCGGGGCCTTGGGAGGAAGGTGAACACATGGACAGGCTCTGCACAGCACCAACCTGGCTCCAGTTCAGTGAGTGTTGTGTTAGTTGGCCAGGGCTGCCACAACAAAGTGCCACCAACTGGGTGGCTTAAACAGCTGGAATTTATCATCTCACAGTTCTGGAGGCTGGAAGTCCAAGATCAAGGGAGTTCCTCAGCGTCTGTGGTTTGATGGCAATCTTTGGGGTTCCTCGGCTTGTTGAAGTGTCACCACTCGCTGCCTTCACGTTCATGTGGCATCCTCCCTGTGCACATGTGTGTTTCTGTCTCCAAATGTCCCTTTTTTAAAGGACACAGTCATATTTGATTGGGGCCCAACCCGTGTCTTCCTCCCACCAACAGCTCAGCTTCATCATCCTGTGGCAGCCTGGGGACATCTTTCCGGGCCACTAGTAGGACGGATTGGGGTTTCAGCCAGTTCCTGTGGCTCTAAGCTGGATCTCTGGGTGTGGTGGGCAGATGCCAACTGGTCTCTTCCTTGTCCTGCTGGGTCAAGCCTGCTGTGCCCCCCTGGCCTCCAAGCCTCACCTCATAGGCCTCCAGGTGGCTTCTCTGTCCCTGGGGCCCAAGGAGGCTGAGGCCCAATATTGGCGTGACCCACAGATTCCCAGGAAACAGAAAAGCCTGTGTGTGAACTTGTCCCTCTACTGAGGGACGAGAGCATCCAGCTCCTAAGCTTACCCTTGTTGACAGAGTGAAGCCCTGATGTCCCCCAGCACACAGCTCCCTGGGACCCTCGGCCTAAGCTTTCAAATACTCCCTCAGCATTTTGCTGCTCCCTGGCAGGTCCCTCCCCCAGGCCAGGGCTGATCAATCGGGTCACCTCAGTACAGAGGACGCTGATTGTGCAAGATCCACTCTTCAGACCGTCCAGCTACCAGGTGGCTCCAGTTGGGGCCTGGGCCTCTTGGCCTTGCAAAGGACAAGGTGGGACACAGAGCAGGGCTCTGGGTGTCTTGGTCCCACCCCCACACATTGTTGCTGCTCCATCCCAAGCACCTGTCCCTCGGAAAGTTTGCAAGGTGGAGGCCAGGGCCTGGGAAGAGGGGAGCTTGGAGGATGAGGGAACATTGTGAAGGGATGAAGTGAGGGGCATGGGGTAAGGTCACAGGTCAGGGTCAGACCCATGGGCAGGGCCAAAGAACAGGAGAAGGGGAGGAAGGCATCCCCCATCCAGGATCCTAACCAGCCCCACGGTGAACCCCTTGCCCTGCCCAGCCCCTGTGAGGTGGAGACGCTGCTGTGCTGAGCTCGTGGGCAGATGTGGTGGGCATGGGCCTCCACACCTCAGGACACACGTGCACCCACACCCACACACGCAGGGACGCAGAAAGTACACGCTAGAGAGTGAGTGCCGAGATGCACATGAAGGGCCGCGCAAATGCATGGCTCATGCAGCCTGTCTCGGCCTGGTCTCCAGTGTACACCCTGACCTGGCCTCAATGTCCAGGGTGTCACCCTGTGACAGGAGGATACTCTGCTGGGCACCCCGCACAATACGGCCCTTCATGCTCATCTTTTCTCGTTATCAAGTAGGGCCTAATTCTCCGCATTTTCCAGACCAGGAAACAGCTCACAAGTCAGGGAACCTGTCCGGGTTCCTACACTGACAACTCCACTGGAACGGCAGAGAGGACGTGAGCATCCCCACAGAGCGCACCCCAAACCCCAACCTGTCCCACCCATAGGCACCCACACTCCACACACAACTTATGCTCCACACACGCCTCACGCTCCACACACCCCCTCATGCTCCACACATGCCTCACGTTCCACACACACCATACACCTCCCACTCCACACATGCCTCACGCTCTACACACTTCACACTCCATGCACCTCACTCTCCACACACGCCTCCCACTCCACACACGCCTCACGCTCTACACACCTCACACTCCATGCACCTCACTCTCCACACATGCCTCCCACTCCACACACTTCACATTCCACACTTCACACTCCATACATGCCTCACACTTCACACGTCTTACGCTGCACACACTCTCACGCTCCACACATGCCTCATGTTCCACAGACACCTCACACTCCACATACCTCGTACTCCACACACATTACGCTCCACACATGCCTCATGTTCTGTACACACCTCACGTTCCATGCATACCTCACGCTTCATGCATGCCTCACACTCCACACACACATACCCTCCACATTGAGCATGTATATACACGTTCATGCACACACTACCCCACACCATATATCTTCACACACACCTCCTACACTGTGCACAGCCCAGCCCCCACACCACATACACATGGGCAGTCCACACACACTCACATACTCCACCTCACTCCATACACACCTCACACACGCCACACACTCTACACCCCACACTCCCTCACACACATATCCCACCCAAACTGGAAGCCGCAGGCACATAGCGCCTCCAGTGCACTCACCACATTCTGGCCTCAGAACACACACTCATTGACCCCTTACTGGGACAGACACCTGTCTACACCCCAGGAAACCTAGGTGCCCTCGCTTTGGAGCACACGCAGGTCATCCATGCCTGCAGCAGCACTGCCACAGAGCAACAGTGTCAGCCACACTCCTAATGTAAAGTTTCTAGGAGTCGCTTAAATCCTGCAAAAAGAAGCAAGTGAAGTTAATTTTTTTTTTGAGACAAAGCCTCAAGCTGTTGCCCTGGGTAGAGTGCTGTGGCATCACAGCTCACAGCAACCTCCAACTCCTGGGCTCAAGCGATTCTTCTGCCTCCACCTCCCAAGTAGCTGGGACTATAGGCGCCCCCCACAACGCCTGGCTATTTTTTGGTTGCAGCCGTCATTGTTGTTTGGTGGGCCCAGACTGGATTAGAACCTGCCAGCTCAGGTGTATGTGGCTGGTGCCTTAGCTGCTTGAGCCACAGGCGCAGAGCTGTGAAGTTAATTTTAATAATAAATGTTATTCATCCCACGACAGCCCAAATGTTATCATTTCAACACACAGTCAATGTAGAAACCTTTACATCCTTCATTTGCACTCAGTGCTGGAAGCCTGGCGTGCATCTCACCCGTGCAGCCACATCCTGAGTGCCCGAGAGCCACAGTGGTCAGGGGCCACTGCTAAAGATCAGGTAGGAATTCAAATAATTCTCAGCTAAATTGAGAATGGCGGCAAGCCCCACCCCCGCCTCCACTTTCTCCTCTTCTGTCCCCAGGCTGCATGAGCCCAGCCTCTTTTCTCTCTGGGGCCCATGGCTCCTCTGGTCTCATCTGTCCAGGTAAACACGGGACATGAGTCTCTGCTCTTACCTGCGTGGGTCTCAGCACAGCCCCCAGTCCTGGCCTCCCCCACCTCATGCTTTCAGGGACCGGGGGCTGTAACCAGGCAGGAATGTCACCAGGCAACGGCCCCAGGGGAGAGCTCAGGTCTCCCGCACCTGCCCACCAGTCTCCGGGGTGCCACGGGGCGGGCACTACGTGTCTCCTGCCTCTGGCCTGTTTACGTGGGCTTGGTCACAGTGCTGTCCTGGATCCAGCAGGAAGCCCAGGGAGCCTGGGGCCACAGGCCACAGGGGACAAGGGCCAGACACCCGGGCCATGGCTCCAGGCCATTGATCCAGGCCAGGCCGGCCAGGCGGGGGTTGGGAGACCTTGGCCTAGACAAACAGAGGCTCCTCAGGCCTGCATGCAGGCCCTGCACCTACCTGCCACTCCCAAAGGTAAGTGGGGGGGGTCTCCAGGACAGGGGACCAGGACCTATGGATGACCTAGTGACTATGTCCACTCTGAGAGCTAGGCCTGGCCTCTGAGGACTGAGCCACCTCCTCTGTTCTGAAGCCAGGTCTGTAGGACCTCATCAGCCAGAGAGTGATCAGTGAGCAGAAGGTGAGGGGTCCACAGAGCTGGGCTGGGGAGGCACAGTGGAGCAAGGTCAGGTGTGTGGAGGCTGTGCTGGCTGCAGGGTGGCCTGGGATTCAGGCCGGTAGGGACAGGGGGAGGGGAGAGGCCTAATTTAGCCAGATGAGCACCCTACCCCCACCCCACAGGACTAGACATGCTGCCCTCTCCACACCCAGCTTCTCCCCTGACCTCCCGCTGTGGGAGACAGGCACAGAGCCCCCCACCGCACCCATGTACTGACCTTGCACGGAACCCTGGGCTCACGGGCCCCAGTTGGTGTATGTGTGTGTGCGTGTACATGTGTGTGAACGCACGTATGCATGAAGTGAAGGTGTGCATCCGTGAGTTTCTGTGTCGTGAAAAAATGTGTATGTAGCCCTCGGTGTGTCTCTGCTGCCTGTGTGTGAATCTGTGAGTGTTCATATGTGAGGAGGGGAGTTCCATAGTCCTCTACTCTCTCAGAGACACCCAGTTACAGTAGCTCCTGCCAGGGCTTTGCTCTGGCTCCGATGGCCTCTCTGAAAGGTGGCCCCCATGGTCCTAGATTAGAATCAGGAATAACCAGAGAATCCATGGGCTCTGTGCAAAGCTAACATGACAGTGTGGATAAAGCACTGGGAATAGTCAAAATCATGGTCAGGTGTTGTCTAGGTCAAGGGACTCTATTCCTGAGTCCCCATGGCTCTAGGGGTCATTCCCAGACAGCTCCTCAGTGGTTCACACTCAGAGTTAAGGAGGGGTGTGGCTCCTCGGGTGGAGAGACAGGACCTGGAGCGGAGAGAGGGTGAGAGCTGGCCCACTACCTGGGTTCTCTCCAGTCTAGCCACTTTGGGCAAGTTGTGGGGGACAGCCACCGCAGACACAGGTGGCCAGCCCAGGACAAAGAGGCAGCCCTGCACTTCCTGTCACTCACCTGTCTCTTGCCTCTTTCTCACCTGGGATGCTGTGGACATTTGGGGGAGTGCGTGAGGCTTTCCCACCCATGGCAGTACACTTATCAGTCCCTGGCCCCCTAACAGCCAGTAGGGCCCAGCTCACATGGAGGGCTGACCATCCTACAGCTAGAGGGTGGAGAGGACAGCCCTGCCCAGTGAGAAAGCCCTGCAGTTCCTCTGTTCCTTGCATCTGTTGGAAGCCACTCAGAGGGTCCCCGGGGCTAGCTGCCAGAGAAACTTAGCTGGGAACAGTGCCAAGAGGAGCTGCAGGGAGCAGGGAGGACACAGGAAGGCTGGGGCCCCGCACACGCATCTGGGAGGACTTTGAGCATCATGGAGGAGCCACATTTTCAGGGATAACCCAGGATGAGCCCAAAGGAAGCAACAGGTGGCATTTATGGATGTAGTAAGAGGAGACAAGCCTCCCAGTGGTCTTGGACCCCTGCTGGGCGGTAGGTGGGTGGGCGAAGGGCCTTCTCTGTGCTATGGGCAAACCTGCCCAGAGGACAAAGACATTCAGATGTTTGTTTAGATGGGTCTGAGACAGAGCTTCAGTCCTGAGCACTGAGAAGGGTCACATTCAGTAGTTATTTAATCACCAATTGTTAATTAACAGCTCATTTGCAAGAGGCATCCCAACATAGTGGAAAGAACAGGGAGTCAGGCACCTGGACTCAACCCCCACTTCCCTGCTGTATAACCTTGGGCAAGTGGCTTAGCCTCTCTGGGCTTCAATTTTTTTCATATGTAAAATTCGGCTGGTAGTGAGGGCTAGATATTCGAATGGCACTGGGAAACTGAGGCTAGGAAAACCGTAGACTGAATTGTTGCTACAGCCCTCTGGATCTCAGTTTCCATATCTGTCCAATGGGGACAGAACTTCTGGAAGGAAGCAGAGCTTTAAATGAGATAATGAACGGAAAGTGCCCTTACAGAGTGGGCCCAAGGAAACACACAGGATTGGTCCCCAATCCCCAGGACCTGAGGATTAAATGTGAAATGTTTCATGAAGGCATTAAACCAGTGGTTCTCAGCCTTCCTAATGCCGTGATGTATTTTCATTGTTACAAAGGGGTTGCGACCCACAGGTTGAGAACCGCTGCATTAAATGAATATTAGATTTTGTCCCCTTCCTCAGCCCCAGGAGACTTTGAGAGAGTAGTGAGGTGACAGGGATGGTAAACCTGAAGGAGGCAGTCCCTGGCCCAGCACGGTGCTGGCTCTGGGTTCTGGTAGCTAAGGACATTGGCCATGATGGTGATAGAAAGAAAAGCATTCCCTTTCTGGAAGGAAAGTGAGGGGAAGAGAAGCTGACAGACGTCTACATGACTTTGTGCCTACTGCACTCCTGTGAGGTGCAGCCTCGGGGTTTGACATTCATGGGTTCAGGCACTGAACTTGCCTGTCCTCTGACTGTAGGGAGCACAGAGGGTATGAAGGGGAGCTTCTTGAGTCCAGCTCTAGTCCAGCGGCTGGTCCAGCTTAGAGAGTGCAAGCCTCTCTAAGAGGCTTTCCTCCTCTGTGAGCTGGCTCAGTGCCCACTGTCACTGCCACTGGGGTTGTCACCCTGCCACTCCAAAAGGAAGGGGTGCTGTCTTGCTCGTGTGCACCATTGGTGCTCAGCAAACCCCCCTCACAAATGCCAGGCTGTCTCCAACTCTGATCTGTTTCCCCGCCAGGATGCCAGTGGCTGAAAGCCCCCAAGCGGCTGGCGGGCAGAGCGATGGAGGTTACGGCAAGGAATCAGAGCCGGAGAGGGTGTTCAGGGCCCCCGAGGGCACCAAGAGAAAAGCCCAGAGCTACCTCCGCCTGGCACCCCTGTGGCTGTCCCTGGTCGTGCTGGCGTCAGTAGGAGTGCTGCTCTGGTACTTCCTAGGTAATGGTGTGGGCCCCCTAGGAAAGGCACCTGGAGGGGCTTTGGGGAGGCCATGGGGGGCACAGCAGGACAGACGTGGAACCTAGGTCTGTAGTCTGTCAATGCTTAGCAACTTGCTGTGTGACCTTGGGCAAGGCACTTCCTCTCTCTGAGTCTCCCTCTGTGCCCCTCAAGGTGACAATGCTTCTGGACTCTGTTCCAGGTCCTGTGGCTGGGCTCTGCTCCTTGCTTGGGCCAAGTGCCCTGCAGCTCCCCACAAGCTGGAAAAGGAGGGCTTTCTTAGCACCAGTTTTTGTAAACCAATAAGCCTAAGTAGTGTGAATACCGCCCTCTCCCTTTGCCTGCTGTCATTCTCGGTTGTCCTGACCCTCAGAGCCAACCCCTCGGCTGGAGGAGGCCCAGAGGCACTGGTGATGCCTGGTGTCAGTTAGTGCCTCTGCTCACTGAATCCAGCCTGGGTGCTCCTCCAGGATGGGGACTACAGCTCTATCTGCTCTGGGTCTCCAGGGCCCAGTGTGAATAGGGAAGGAAGGGAAGAACTAGAGAGCAGCTGACCTTGGGAGCCTCTACTGTGTCTCTAACCCTGGCCCGCCCTCCCTGATATCACAGCCCTCAATCAGTCCCTTAGAGCCCCAGGAGAAATGGGCCCACGCTGGGGGCCCATTCATCTAGCCTTCCATAGTGGGTTCAAATGCTCTTGGGCATCTGCTGTCTTTCTTTGAAACCAATGGAGACAGTATCTCTTTCCTTCAGCTCTTGGCAGTGGGAAGTAATAAAAAACCACAGTAGATGGTGTCCGTAAAAATGCTCCCTGCTCACTGTAGAGGACCCATTCATTCATTCTGTGCTGAGCACCTCCTGTGTGCCAGATTGTGGGGATAGCCCTGCCCTGGTGACTTAGATGTGGAGTTAGACAGGACAATTATACTAACACACAGCATGTGCTAGGATAGAGGAAGCTGAGGGACTGGGAAGCCACAGCAGGGACAACCCCGCTAGCCCAAGTGAGTGAGAATCCATTAAACATTTAACCCCATTAAACATTCTGCACAAGTTAGAGAGTGATCTCACTGCCTGAATCCCCCGGTGGAATTGCAGGCCTGTTGAAAGGAACCCAGGGGTCAGCCTTGGAGCAGTGGAGATAAATCTACCTAGGCACCTCTGCTCCAAAGGGGGTCAGGGTGTGGAGATCTCTGGAATCAGCCTCCAGGGGTGATGCTGTTGGGAAGCCTAAATCGGACATGGACCCACTTGCAGTGACTCGTAGAGATTCTACTCAAAGCTGAGCAACGCAGGCAGGGAGGAGATGCTGTGTGCATTTCACCACTGGCGGGAAGCCAGCGCCCCAAATAGCACAGGGCTGCGCTCTTGGGTAGCGGGATAATTAATCTTAAGGTAAAGCACGGGGCACTGGCCTGGAAGGCCAGGAATTCTGTGAGACTGAGGAGCCAATGAGTGAGTGCTCCCTAACCCCAGCTGGGGGAAGCCAGCACCCCTCCTGGCCAGGGATCAGGGGTCGAGGAGGCATTTTGGGAACCATCTGAACTAGCAGCTTCCCCCACTGGGACCAGGCTGTGCTCCTGCTGCTGAACTCTCACCTGCATGACTGCAGTCGCCTTCCCCCAGCCCTCCCTGCCTCGGGCCTTCGCCTCCCTAGAGCCTTGCTCTGTGTAACACCAGAGGGACCATTTCATAAAGCAAATCTAGTCATCTAACTTTTCTGCTTAAAACTCCTGAGACTCCCATCTCACTCAAGGTAAAAGCCCAAGTCCTCCCTGTCTGGCGTGCCCCTCCCTTCCCCTTCTCAGCTCCGCCTGCTCTCACTCCTCACTGCTCTTCAAACATAGCACAAACCCCCGCCTCCGGGCCTTTGCACTTGTGAAGATAGACACTACCTCCATCCCTGGCCCCCACATTGCCCTCCCACCGCTCCAGTCCCTGGTTTCCATGGCACTTGCCTGCTCTACCTGTACAGACTGAGCATGCTTTTTATTGTTTCTTCCTCGCTGGACTAGAACTTGAGGGAGAGCAGGATTCTTCTGTCGCTGTTATTTTGATATATTTGCCCGTGCTTTAGACTAGTCCCTCAATAAATGTGAGTAAAAGAATGAATGAATAAATAGGGGTATAACCCAGAGCTGTGAATCTGCTGTCTTCCCATCAGTCAAAATGGTCTTGGTGAAGCAGAAATCTGATGACATCATCCCGATCTTTTGTGGTTTCCCTTGTTCATCAGATAAGGACTAAAACCTGCCTTGCTGGTGCCCCAGCCTCTCTTGTCCCTCCCCTTCTCTGATTGCCCCAGTCATACCAACTGAGAGCCCCCAGCTCACCGGGCCCCTCTGCCTCGGGCCTGCACACATTATGACCCTTTGGCCTTAAAGGTACTTCCTTCTCCCTTGTCTTCTCCATATGGTCCCCCAGACCTCTCGCATCTCAGCTGGAGGGTCATTCTTGCCTGCTGGGTTTCTTCCTCATGTCTCCTTAATGGCACCCTGTGCTTTTCCTTGGTGGCCCTCCTCATGGATGGATCCCACATGCTGGGTGGTTACTGGAATAAGGATCAACTAGTGCACCCCACATAGTGCGTGCTTAGCTCATACTAGACCACCTGGTGAATGGAAGGCTACATAGAGATGCTGACCCATGACCTTGGCCCTCTGTGTCTGTATGGGTTTCCCGGACTTCCTGCCATTCATGTCCTGCACTGGTCACTGTGTCAGCCTTTCACTGTGAACCTCTGAGCCACCATCGTCTATGGGCCTCTCTCCTCCCTGGCACCTTACAGCCAGTTTGTCATCCAAGAAACTTTGGATGGCCACGATACAAATGCCAATGACAAAGATGATGATGATGATGATGGAGGCTGAGTCACTGAGGTTGGGGGTGGCAGGAGATGGCATGGGAGAAGCAGGAGCCTTTCTCACCTGCCTCCTCTGTTAACCCTGCTGTATTCTTCCTGGGCAGGGTACAAGGCAGAGGTGACAGTCAGCCAGGTGTATGCGGGCAGCCTCCGCGTGCTCAATCGCCACTTCTCCCAGGATTTCATCCACCGGGAGTCCAGTGCCTTTCGCAGCGAAACCGCCAAAGCCCAGAAGATGGTAGGAAAGGATTTTAGAGATGAGATGAAGGGAATGAGGGGGCAAGAAGGGAGGGCAAGGGGTCCAATCAGGTTAAGCCAATGGGCAGCCCATCTGGAGCACACTCTGGGAGCAGGCCTGTTCTGTGTACCAGAAAGGGACGTGGTCTAGGGTGGCGGGAAAGTCAGCGGGCACTTGCTGGTACCTCTTACTAGGGCAGAGAATGTGTGGCCTTAGGGAAGGCCACAGAGCAGTTGCTGCTGTAGGAGCCCCACCTGCCCTTCCCTCACTGGGTAGCAGCTCAGTGCATGGGTTTGGTCTGCTGCTAGCACCTTCCACTTAGGCCGCAGGACCCCTGCCCAGCAGTGTGGGCCAGAGTGCCCGGGAGTCATTCTCAGCGGCACCCCTCAGCCCCGAGAGCGGGAGTGGGTGGATAAATGCCAAAGTTCCTTGGCCCTGCTGGGAGCCAGTTTTCCGGCTGTCCCATGCCGTTTCCCAGAGTACCCTCTTGGGCTGAGCCTCAGATACCCAGCAGCTCAAGCCCACGCCTTACAGCCCGTGTTGGCTGGGCGGGGCCCATAGCCCAGTGAGTAGGGGGCGGCCACATACACCGAGGCTGGTGGGTTCAAACCCAGCCCAGGCCAGCTAAAACAACAATGACAACTGAAACAACAACAACAACAAAAATAGCTGGGTGTTGTGGCAGTCACCTATAGTCCCAGCTACTTGGGAGACTGAGGCAAGAGAATCACTTAAGCCCAAGAGTTTGAGGTTGCTATGAGCTGTGATGCCACAGCACTCTACTGAGGGTGACTGACAGCTTGAGACTCTGTCTCAAAAAAAAAAAAAAAAACCAGCCTTTTTGTTGGTTGTCACCCTTCCTGTGCCTCTCCCTTCCCAACTAGTGTTTTTCTGAATCACCTTCAGATAAACTACTGCCTCATGTCCCTGACATAAGGTCTGCTTCTGGGGACCCCCACCTGAGGCCCTCTGCTTCCTTCTCTATAAAGTGGGGGTAATAACAGGGCCTGGCCCTAGGGACCTTCCAGGGATGCTATGAGATTGAGATAACATGGCCATAACATTTCCATGCCCTTCAAAGGGCTCAGGAGCCCCTTCCCCCCTTGGCGCTGTAGTTGGAAATGTGCAAACACTCCAACCAGCTGGGATCCCCATTGGAGCAGGAACTGTGTCCCTGGCGGCTGGGAGGAGGAGCAGAGGGGACCCAGAGTTGGGGAGTGACCTTGACAAGGGGCAAAGAGGACTCTGGAGGTTCTGGTGGAGGCGAGAGCCAGGTGTGGGGGAAGGAGAAAAGGTGGGTGGGGTGTGAGGTTTGTCTCCTCCTGGGCATGGATCACTGATTGACCATGAGCAGGCCTCTCCACCTGTAGGCTTCTGTGTTAAGCAGGGCTACCATGGGAGCAAAGGTAGGGAGCTGGCGCTATCTGCCCCAGGCAGGGTCCCCAGGGGGCTCTGTCTTCCCTCTTCACAGCTCAAGGAGCTCCTTGCCAGCACCAGCCTGGGAACTTACTACAACTCCAGCTATGTCTATGCCTTTGGGTGAGTTGTCCCCAGCCCCTACTAGCCCATGCTATATATATTAATAGAACCTGAGACTCAAAGAATGGGAGGGGAACCCGTGGGCTTCTGATGCCATTTTTTAAATGAAGAAATTAAGGCACAGACAAGGAAACTTGACATCCCACATGTGACCTCCTTTACTCAGCTTGGTTTCTTCATCTGTAGAATGGGTATGATGGGGTTATGACTGTGACGTGCTAATCAAGGGCCAGGCACACATTAGGTAGGGCCATGAGGCCACGTAGGGAAGAATTAAGAGCAAGCGGCCGCACCACTTATGGCATTGACTGTGGCACACAGCCCAAACTCCTGTGCCTCGGTTTCGTCGCCTGTAAGATGGGAATGGTGAAAGCACCTTCCTCAGAGGTTGCACAGACGGAGAAAGAGCACTGCCTGGGATGTAGTGAGCGCCCCGTGTACATGGGGCCGCTGTTGGTTTTCTCCCTGACCGGACCTGGGGCTGGACGGAGGCCAGACTTCAGGCTTCTTCCCTGGCCCCTCTCACTTCTGCCTGTCTTAGGGAGGGACCCCTCACCTGCTTCTTCTGGTTCATTCTCCAAATCCCGGAGCACCGCCAGCCAATGCTGGGCCCCGAGGTGGTACGGGCACTACTGGTGGAGGAGCTGCTGTCCACGGCCAACAGCTCGGCCCCCGCCCGCTACAGGGCCGAGTACGAGGTGGACCCCGAGAGCCTGGTCATCCTGGGTCAGTACTGGGAGGGGAATGTGGGGTCTGCCTGGCAAGGCTGGGGGAGAGGAGATGGGGACAAGGCCTGGGAAAGCCACCTGCCGGGGCCGGGAGGCACTCAGGGCGGGCTCCCTAGTGACCCAGAGCCAGGACTGAAGAGTGGGGTGGGGGCATCTAGGGTAAATCTCAGACAAGGCCAGCTCTGATAGTCTCCTCTATTTTTTTATTTTTTTGCATTTTATTTTTATCCATTTGTCCTTGTTTATTTGTCTGTTCATTTCCTTTTGACAGAAGCCAGCGTGAAAGATATAGTTGCACTGAATTCCACGCTGGGTATGAGACTTTTATGTTTCTCCTCATTTTCCTTTTGAGTTGGTGTTTTTCTTGGCTTGGCTGAGTGTCAGGGGGCCACGTGGCTCCTATAGGGGGTGCAGGGAGCCCTGGCCTGGAGTCTCCCAGGGCGTGCCGTGGCAGGCTGGGAGATGGGTCCTGAGTGAGGCACGGGGCCTGTGGGGACAGGGGAGGTGGTGCTGTGCACGTGTGTCTGTGTGTGTCTTGTAGATGGGTGTGCATTTGTTGCCTGGGTGGCTGTGAGGCGAATTGCAGATTTAGTCACACATCACGTGACTCTGCTTGTCTATCACTTGATTCAACTTGCCCACAAGCCACTGTTTCCACTGATCGTAGAAAATTATCTTGCCGACTCGAGGTATATCAGTCACTTTGGGTTTAAAACTTGGTCTTTTGGAGGTAATAATTCTGTTGCATTCAAGAATACTGCCTCCATGCTCCCTTCACAGCTAGGCTAATTGGCCCTCCCTTCCCACCTGGTGCCACCTTGTAGAGTCCCTTGCCCTTCTCCAGGAGATCCCATGGTCTTCTGTTGAGCCCTGAGAAACAAAACATCCAGCAGAGCTACCTTTCTGCACAATGCCAGGAGGCGATGTTCACATTGTAGTCTGTGGGACTGGCAATGTCTGGAGTTGCGCAGTGCACCACCTGGGCTACTGTACCCTAAGATCCAGAGAACAAGCCCCTTAATTCTCAAATTTCTCCTACGCTTTGTGGTCTCCCCAGATACTTTGTGGGAGCAAACACTTCAACCCCTTCTTGAGAAGGGAGTTAGAGTGTAAATCCTAATTACACTCTTTTTGACCTTTCTGTCTTCCCATCCCACTGATCAGATGCTTACTCCCTTGGTGAGTGGAGGTGATGATGTCCACGTCAATTTTCAAAAAGTCAAAACCATGACTCTCATACAAAGATAAAGTGAGCATGTGTCAAAAATTTATTTAGTCCATTAACGAGGGAGCCAGTAGGATGGTAAAGAACACGAGAAACTGACCTATCCCCTATCTATCATCTATCGGTAGTGGATAAAAAGAATTATTGGAGTAAGATTACCAACTTAGATATGAAGCTGGCTAATGTCCTACCTACCGGCCAATGAAACTCTAAGCTTTGGTGTTATCTTTTCTAGTGAACCAAAATAATTTACAGCTTATTAGTCTTCTAAAAGTTAACTGTAACTGTTAGAGTGGAAAGCTTAGTAGGTGCTCACAGCATGGAGATTAAGATTAAAAAAGTATAAAATGTATTTTATCTCCTTAGAAGGGGAGAGAAACTGAGAGAGTGGGAAAGAGAAAGAAAAGAACAGGGAGACCGCCTGGCATCCCAAAGAAGGAAAAAAAATGTCAGCCCTGAGGTCAAGTAGCATGTGAATTTAAGGGGGACAAAGAGAAAAAAAGTCCATGCAGCCCAATTCATAGGATAGTATAAAAGTGCTCCGTCACTCCTGTTTTCTTAGCGGCTGATGATAGGCAGCCTGTCTTGCCGCTGGAGACATATTTATCACTGGTTTTCTGGTCCTGAGAACTGGCACTCACACCCTATTGTTTGTCCAGGAGCTCCAAGCCTGAGAAACGGGTTCTCAAAAGTAGTGAGCTGGTGGATACAAAAAGAGAGATACACATTTCCTTTCCATCTGCTCTTTTCAGTGGTTTGTGAAAACAGAACTCCACACGGTGCCTGCTAGCAAGAGAGGCCAAGGTCAGAGAGAGAGTGCACTTGATTTTTAGCTCATACTGAAAAAATTATGAGTTCATAATTTTTCTCTTATATCACTATCAAGACCAAAACCATCCTCTCATTAACATCTAACTCTATAGAGCCTGGGACTTGGAAATCAAGAGTAAGTCAGAGTTACAGCTGGCAACACCAAGTCTTGCCCACTACTTCCTGATTTTCTCTGGAACCAGGAGCTGAGAATAATTTTTACATTTTTAAATGATTGAAACAAATCCTATGGAATTTTCTTTTTTCTCTCATTAATGAAATTACCTATAAAATAGCCTCCGTTTTGCCTCTTAAATCTCAAAGCCTAAAGTATTTAGGATCTGGCCATTTACAGACGTTTGCTGCCCCCTGATCCAGGGCAGTGCCTCTCAAACTTTTTGAGACTCAGGACTCCTTGATCCTTCTAGAAATTGTTGAGGACTCCCAAAGAGCTTATATGTGAATTGTAGGTCTCAATATTTATTCTAGAAATTAAAGCTGCAAAAGTTAAAAACCAATAAATAAATTAAATTATTAATGAATTAAATTAAAAATTTATTCATTCATTGTATCTATTTTTAAAGCAATAAAAAACATTTTAATATTAACATAAATTTTTTATAAAAAATAATCATTTTCCAAAAAATAAAAATATCTTTTTTTTTTCGCAGTTTTTGGCCAGGGCTGGGTTTGAATCTGCCACCTCCAGCATATGGGGCCAGCGCCCTACCCCTTTGAGCCACAGGTGCTGCCCAAAATACCTTTTGAAGACCAGCACATCGCACATTTTCGTGCGTGTCCTTGGTGCCTCGCTTACTAAGGGACAGCTGGGTGCTCACATCTGCTTCTGAATTCTGTGTGTTCTGATGCCACAGGCCCCTCAGCCTTGGAAAACTCCACTGTGTATAAAAGGCAAACAGGAACATCCCTTGTTCTTGTTGTGACAATAGTTTTGACCTTGAGGTCCCCTTGAAAGGGTCTCAGGGCCCCCTTGGGGGCACCATATTGACAACCCCTGCTCCAGCATGGGTTTGAAATGGCTCTCCTGTACAGTAGTCTTGCTTTATTTCTGAGTTTTGAACAATTTTTTTGGATGGTTTTTAGAACTTCAGGCCATTCCCCCTACTCTATGGTTTATAGCAGTGGTTCTCAAACGCTGGGGCTCCCAAGAACCCTATGGAAAATAAATTAAATGTAGAATCTACACTGTTCCAAAATCTGTATTTCATTCTGCAGCCCCAGGAGATGGGCTGAGATTTGGGTGGGAAAGGCTGTCTTGATAGTGAAAATAGCAAGCAAGCAAACTCCCTAAGCTCTGCCCTCTCTCCCAGGTTGACTCTGGGCACGCCTTTATCTTCTCAAGGTCTGGCTTTCTTTGCTTTAAAAATGCCTTTCCTGGAAGGTCACAGAGGAGCAAAGGACCCTCAACCTTCAGGCTGCCCCAGGTCTAGCTATCTGCTGGGCCCCAGTGGGGGATGAGGAGGAGGGAACTGGAGAGGTTGGCCCCACACCTAGTTAGGGTGGCTCCACCACTGCGCTGCCCCCGCCTGGCCTGGCTGGACCGCCTGAGGAGTTGGTGCTGCCACTGTGTCCACATGTGACTGCACCCTGCAAGGGTACACGTGTTACCCTGGCCTGAACCATGTGTCCGCACCCTGTGTCCCTGTGTCCCCAATGCTCTGTAACTATCAGTGTTTGGTTCGGTGCGGGTCCAGAGCCCTGCTCTCCAGGAGCAGAGTCTGAGGGGCAGAAATGACAACTCAGATCCTTTGAGTGGACATTTTGAGCACCATTTCCTCCGTGCCTGCTCTAAGGATGCCGGAGTGACCATGTCCTCACCCCTGCCCTCAGAGGAGTTCTGAGCCCAGAGATAGACACATAAACAGATTCTTATATTCCAAGTGCCCTTTTGAGATAAGAGGCCCCAGAGGCATTGTTGAGAGAGAATCATCTGCCCTGAGGACAGAGATGGCCAGCTGGGGCTGTGATCTAAAGCAGGAATATTCCTTTACGGACTCAGCACAGCGCACTGGGAGCCAGGGATAAAGGAGTTGCTCCTGACTTGGGGATCCAGGAAGACTTCATGGAGGGGGCGGCAGACTCAGGCATGGGGGTAGCTGGGAATGTGTCAGGGTGATAAGGGAAGAGGGCACCCTGGGCAGAGGGAATGGTTTGTGCACAGGCCTGGAGAGAACACACCAGACATGCCCCTTCTCTTTCCCAGTGACCAGAGCTGCCAGGTCCCCCAAACATGTTTCTTTCTTTTCTTTTTCTTTCTTTTTTTTTTTTTTGCTTTTGCAGTTTTTGGCCAGAGCTGGGTTTGAACTTGCCACCTCCCGTGTATGGGGCCGGCACCCTAGTCCTTTGAGTCACAGGCACCACCCCCACAAATATATTTCTGACCAACAAGAGAGATTAGAATATACCTCTACACTTAATTATCCTCAAAAAATTTACTAAAATAACAAGAGCAAAGCATTAGCTTGGAGCATAATTTAAAGAACATAAGCACCTAGAAGCAGCCAGGCCCCCATCCCCAGCTGCTGGTGGAGGCAGGTGTCAGAAGCCCTGACTCTTCCAGCAGGTATCACAGGTCTATGCCTGGGGAGGTCAGCTCCCTGCTGTAGTCAGGATGTCCGGCTGGGAATGAGCAGACCAACAGGCAGCTGCCCCAGAGCAAAGCACGCTCACCCCCATTGCCTTCTGGGTCCTCAGAACCCGGAGAAGACAGGGGACAGGGATTATTATGATTGTGTCTGATGGGCAGTGGTGTGGGGTGATGAAACGCTGCCTGTCAGCTCCAGTTTCCTCCCCCTTAATCCCCACTGGGGCCCAGCAGATGGCTAGCCCTGGGGGAAGCCCACAGGCTGACCAAGCTGACAGAAGGGACCTTTGCTTAACTGTGACCTTTCACAGAAGACATTTTAAAAGCAGAGGAAATAACTGAAAACTCAGGTTTTGTAATTTGGAGTCACCAGGCTGCCTCCCACATCCTTGGTTCGTGCCTCAATCACTACTGCTTCCTGGCAGAACACCCAACCTCCCTCTTCACAGGTGTCCGGGGAGGTTTAAATGTGATACCGCGTGGGCCATGGGAGAGGATGTGTCCACTGCTGGACCCTGGTGCCAGGGTGATCAAACACTCAGCAGCCGCTCCACAATAGTTAAGAATGAATGAACCCATGATGTGGGAAGTACTGCTTGCAAGTTCTATCAGTTCATTGAAGCTCAGGGAGTAGATTGAGAGGAGGCTCCCTGGCGGTTGGTTGGGGAGATGGGGAAGGAGGCCTCAGGTGAGATAGCCATGAGACAGGCCAGGTCCAGGCCTCAAACAGGGTCAGTTGCAGGGTGAGCGGTCACAGGACTTTCTCCCCAGCCCCATCTCCTCCCTCTCTGACACCCACCCAAAGAATAGTCACTGCCTTATGCGTTCCTACTGTGTGAGGCCCTATCCTGAGCACACGTCATCCCTAAGGCTTATGCAAGGGTGGTGTTATTGCCCCCATTCTAAGGTCCGGGAAAGATCAGGTGATGATTAAGTGAATCCAGATCTGCCCAGCCCAGGTCGTGAAAATGGGCACAATAATAGAAAGTTTCTCATGGAGCTGTCATGAGCAGGGAGATATCGCTTGTGAAGCATTCGGCTAAGTGCCCACCACGTAGCAAATGCTTGCACAGTCTGTTTTCTTCTCAGGGTCCCATCATCATTAGCTCAAAGCACATGTCCTCCCCTGGGGCTCTCCCAGACCCACCCTGGGTGCACACCCATCTCTCCCCAAGAAGTGAAACACTCGTCCCTTCTCACCTTGTTCATTGCACAGCCAGCTCAGTTGTCTCCCAGCCTCCCCAGTGTTGCTCCCAGGAGTCTGTGAACAGCCAGAGCATGCCCCAGCCCTGCCTAACCTTCCATGGCTCCCTGTGGCCGCAGGAGAAAGTACTGCCTGTCCTGGGTGTGATCTGGGCTCTGCCTTCCTGTCTCCAGCTTGCCCTCTTGCTGCACATTTCCTGTGCTCAGAGTCCTCAAAGCTCCCCTGTTCACCTGGCGTCTTGCTCTGTGACCCTGAGGATACCCCTGACTCACAGTCTGGCTTTGGACCCCTCACTTCCTGAGCTATTCCTGCCAGTTTCTGTATCTGTCCCCGCTGTTCTCCACATTCCCAGGCAGCAACTGGACCTTTATCTGGCACTCACCTGGCAGGGAGAGCTCAGAGGGTGTTTGCTCAGTGAGTGAATGATGGAACCAATGAATGAATGAGGAGACTGGACAGGGGAAGCAGCAGGGAAGGAGACAGACAGACAGAGCATGTCTGGCTGTCCCCTTGGGCTCCTCCCCTGCCCCATCCCAGCCTGGGAGGACCTAGCAGGCCTGGCTCCCCTGGACCTCTCCTTCTGGCTCACAGGAGTCAGGGGTTCTGCCCTTCTCCCCTCTCCAGGCTGTTATCGATACAGCTATGTAAGCCTGGGCCAGGTCCTCCGGCTGAAGGGTCCCGACCAACTGGCCTCCAGCTGCCTGTGGCACCTGCAGGGCCCCAAGGATCTCATGCTCAAACTCCGGCTGGAGTGGACACTGGCTGAGTGCCGGGACCGCCTGGCAATGTTCGATGCGGCTGGGCCCCTGGAGAAGAGGCTCATCACCTCGTGAGTCCCTGGCAAGGTGGGTGGGGGGAGGGTTGGAAAGGGCGTGGGTGATGTGGGGGGTCACAGATCACACCCAGAGTCTGAGACAGGGGCTGTGTGATCTTGGGCCTGGGTATCTGGGAGACAGGATGGCTAGAGGGCAGCTAGTCTAGAGGGATAGGGAGAGGAGGCTAGCAATGGTCGTGGACTGTGGGTAGTCCCTTCCCCTCTCTGAGCCTCCATTTCCCTGTCTGTAACAAAGCAGTGGAGGTTCAGCTCTGGGAGACTAGAAGGTTTGTTGGAATGTTTCAGAGTTTGGCAGCAGCCTTGGACTTCCAATCTCCGCTCTGGCTTCCTAGCTATGTGCCAGCCCAGGTGGTGAAAATGGGCACAATATAGAAAGTTTTGCCTTTGACACTTTGCCTCCCTGAGTGTCAATTTTCTCACCTGTAAAATGGGTGTACAATCATGCTTCCTTTGGAGGGTTATTGGAGGATGTAATCCAGACTCTCTGTGCCATTCTCTTCACACATAGTGGGTGCCCAGTAAATGCCACCCTTTATTATTATTACTGTACATAGTCTTCCTAGGACTGGGCCACAGAAGGGATTGAGTGGCAGAGCAATTTGATATTTGTTAAATGGGAAGCTATTGAAAGTTCTTGAGCAGAGGATCAGGGCTTTAGGGCAAGATCCTAGTGTGGAGTACAGAAGTGACCAGAATCAGAGGGCAGGCAGCAAGGAGGGAGAGGAAGTGGCTTTGGCCTCCAGGAGCCTCGCCACTGCCCCCTATAGGCTGGAGGGAGGCTCTGTAGGAGATCGGGGTAACATGTGGGATGGGCAGCTCTCACTTACCTTGTGCCAGGCGCCAGGCAGATGCCTCTTTTGTCTCACTGCCAGCTCCTAGGCAGATGGGGATGGGACCAGAGCAGATCACTCAGATCAAGGGCACCCTCCCCCTCCCCCAGGGCTGCTCACTCATCTGCATCCCTCCTGCTGCCCTGCTGTGTGCTGACCTCAATCTGGGGCATGCATGGGCTGAATACCTGGAGGGCTCTGGGAAGTGCAGAGAAGATGCACACCTCTGACTTCCAAGTCTGGGGAAGGTGGGATGCTCAGGGACCTCCTTCCCCTGGGGCTTCTCTGAGTGCTCTGAGCCTGCTGTTGGGGGGGACCTGGCTGCCAGGCTGTGCTCTACCCCTGCTCACTGTGGCCCCCAGCAGCTCACTGGTCATGGACCTCTGGAGAAGGTCTAAAATGACTGGTCAGATAAGACTGGAGGGTTCCTCAAACAAGTACCCCAGAGATATGCTAGGCAGTGGGGTGGGGGCATGGTGGTGATGGGAAGGCAGAGGAGGTGGGACCCTCACCTGACTTTAACTATGTGGGTAGATTCCTGGGGTACCCTGGGGGTCACCAGACAATGCACATGCTTTCTCCCTATCTCAGCCTCAAACAAGATGAGAGTTGGGGTGTGAGCAGCTGGAGGGGGTGGCCCTTACCTAATCTCCCTGCCAGGAGTGCTCAGGTCACGGGTTATTCAGAGGGGTGTAATGAGGGTGCTGTGGGACTGCAGCCAGATGCCATAGTTGAACTGTAAGCTGCAAAAGAGGGGGTGACCTCCCACCTCTTCCACCTGAGAAGCTGGCCTGGTCCTTGGAGGGCTTTCAGTCAGTCCCCTGGCGCCCGAAAAGGGTAGACACCTGCCTGGGCACACAGCAGGCTGATAGCAGACCCAGGCCCGGAATCCAGGTGCGCAGACTTCCATCCACCCTCCTATGTCCCTCTGGCAGCCACCCTGCCATGCTCCCTGCCATGTCCCTCCCAGACCCAGACCCACCCTTGCCACCCTTTTCTGTTTCATAGGGTCTACGGCTGCAGCCGCCAGGAGCCCGTGGTGGAGGTCCTGGCGTCGGGTGCCATCATGGCGGTGGTCTGGAAGAAGGGCCTGCACAGCTACTACGACCCCTTTGTGCTCTCTGTACAGCCTGTGGCCTTCCGGGGTGAGGGGGTGGTGTTCCCAGGGTAGGGGAGGCGGGTGGGAGAACCCCAGGGCCCTCCCCAGGGCTCACCCTTCACCTTCTCTACCATAGTTGGGGTGGGATGGGGGATGGGGAGGGTTCTAGAAGCTCCTCTGCTCTCCTCCCAGTACCCTGGGCCTTTTCCTTCCGCCCTTCTCACTTCCATTTCCATCTCTTCCCTTCCCTCCTGCTCTTCCCCAGGCTCTTCCTCTCTCACCACTCCCTCAACTCTCACTCCTCCTTCTCCTGATTCCAGGTTTCTCTTTCCTCCTGTCCTGGGCCTGTGTCCCCTCCCTGGCTCCTTCCCTGGCCTCTTCCCTCTACATCCAGGGCCAGCTGAGCCCAGAACCTGGGTCTGTTTGCAGAAGGCCTGAGAACTTGTCACATTCAGCCCCAGACAATCCTCTCATAGCCAAGGTCAGGGTGTGGGGCACTTGGGGAGGGGCAATGACACAGTAGGAAGGGCCAAGGCCTCTGGTCTCCCTCCCCTCCCCCTTTCCCAGGAAGCCCACCCTGCCCCACACTCCAGGTCAGCCCGGCCAAGGCAGGGAGGACGGCATGTAAGGGCTGCTTCTTCCCCAACTCTGATCCTTTTGCTTGTTGTCCCTTCCCTCTCCTGGGTAGTGACCTAGGCCCTCAGCCCCTTAGCCTCCCCTGTGTGACCCCAACATGTCATTCCTCTTCTCTGAAACCCATCTTGAAAAAGGGAACTAATCGGCTTGGCGCCATAGCTCAGCGAGTAGGGCACCAGCCACATACACCAAGGCTGGCGGGTTCGAGCTCGGCCTGGGCCTGCTAAATAACAATGACAGCTGCAACCAAAAAATAGCCGGGCGTCATGGTGGGTGCCTATAGTCCCAGCTACTCAGGAGGCTAAGGCAAGAGAAGCACTTAAGCCCAAGAGTTTGAGGTTGCTATGAGCTGTGATGCCATAGCACTCTACTGAGGGCCACATAGTGAGACTCTATCTCAAAAAAAAAAAAAAAAAAAAAAAAAAAGGGAACAATTATGAGCCCCCATCGACCATAACTGTGAAGCTTGTGCAGTTGTGAATGCATTCTGTACTCTATCGAGTGCTGTGCCATTGTCAATAGTGAGCATGTAGTGAGCACTTACTATATGCTAGGCTATAGGTGTCGGTACTGTTATTGTGCCCATTTTACAGATGAGAAAACTGAGGCCTGAGTTCACCCAGCTACACTCAACCATTGGGCCTTACTAGTAGTGGTGATAGGGAGGTGGGGTTACTAGTGGCTCTGCCTGATGGGAGGTGCAGCCTGGGCGGGGCCCAGAGACCCTGTGTAATGGCCTCTCTCCGGCTCAGGCTGTGAGGTGAACTTGACATTGGAGGGCAGGCTGGAGCCACAGGGTGTCCTCAGCACCCCATACTTCCCCAGCTACTACTCACCCAGCACCCACTGCTCCTGGCACCTCACGGTGAGCCCCCAGCCTGCCTGCCCTTGGGCCGAAGCACCCCATGGGAGGGTAGGGTCGCAGTGTCCTGCCCCTGCTGAAGCACCCACAGGCTGACCCTGGGGTACAAATTCTGCCAGGGTAGATAGTGGGTATGGCTGAAGCCTTCTTCCTCTGTGGGTCATGCAATGTCTGTTGGTTGAGTGACTGACAGACCTTGGGCCCAGCAGGGGTTCTATGTCAGTAGGTTTCCTTCCTCCTGTGTTGCCTGGGGAGTTGGACCCCCACACTGGCCACACACACGCCACAGGATGACCTGCTCCTCCCTCCTAGGTGCCCTCCTTGGACTACGGCTTGGCCCTCTGGTTTGATGCCTATGCGCTGCGGAGGCAGAAATATGACTTACCGTGTACCCAGGGCCAGTGGACAATCCAGAACAGGAGGTACCTCAGGGCCCCCATTCTCTTTTTCTTCCCCTACAGTTACCCTCTTGGGAGGCCAAGTCTCAGACTGCAAAGGGGCAGCACTAGCCTCTGTCCTGGTCCTGGTCCCAGCCTCCCCTCCACCTGCTCCAAAAGTCTCAGACAGACACTTGGTCGTCAGACACTTTGGATGTTGATCCTGCTCAGAGCAAATGGTCACATTTCGTTGGGTGCACCCCGGATCCTTAACTGAGATGACGTGGGAGTCTTGGACTCACAGATGACTGAGTGCCTTGCCCTTAAAACCACACAGAGTGTGGTAGGGGTACCTGTCCCCAACCGCTGCTCGCTGCACAGCCAGATGGCCACTTGTGCTTCCCCAGCTGCTTCTACAGGGAAGGTGGTTATCAGGGGTATGCTGGGTCCCCGCATCCCTGCAGGGCGGATGGATAGGAGATGGTGGGGACAGGCAGAGTAAAGAGCCATCCTCAGGGTCAGCCATGACCGGGGTTTGGACAGTAGCATGAGGACTGTCAGAAACCTTCTGGGTTGTCCTGACAGCTTCAAGGAAGGAACATTTTATTTTATTTCATATATATATATATATATATATATTTATATATTTTTTTTTTTTTTTTTTTTTTCTCCAGTTTTTGACTGGGGCTGGGTTTGAACCCGCCACCTCCGGCATATGGGGCCGGCCCCCTACCCCTTTGAGCCACAGGTCGCCCAAGGAAGATGGAGAAGATTCCGTGTTAAATGCCGTGCTGGGGCTTCCCACGTGGGAAGGGTGCAGGTGCAGGTGGCAACCCCCCCCCCCCCCCAGGGGAAGTCTGGGGAGAGGGGGAGCAGGCACAGGGAGCAGAGAGAGCCCCGTGGCTCTATTGTTGGAGGCAGAGTTTTGGGGAGAGAGGAGGGATCTTGAAGTCAGATCTGTCTTCAGGCCAGAGAGAACTGTGCTCACTTGTAATCCAGGGTGAGAAGGGCCCTTTGGATAGGCACGCTAAGAAGAGATCCCACATCAAACAGCAGGTTGGGCCCCGCCCTCTCTCCCAACCCTGGATTCTGGGGACTGGGAGGCTGAATTCTGGGCTGCAACATGCTTCCTTTCTTGGCTTCAAGGTTTTAAGCATTCAAGATTCCAGCATTGGAAGATGCTAGAATTGGAAAGTTCTAAGACTATTCAATTCTGGGGTTTCTGTTCCAATTCTTCAACACTCATAATTTGCTTATTGGTTGATCTTATTCCAAAGGATCATCCAGACAAAAGATGACAGGGATTGACAATGCTTGCTTCATTCTTGCTCCTTCTCAAAAACTTTACAATTTATCAAGGACTGTGATTAAAAGGAAGGAGAAGTAGCCAAGTTGTGACTTCAGGCCTGTGCTGTTGAGGGGACATTCTGTGGCCTGGCTGCCCAGATCCCTCATTCGTTCTCTTAGGGCCCCTTGCTCTCCGCCTGGGATGGCTGGGTCCGCCCCCTCAGCCTCAGCAGCCCATGGGCTGACCTGAGATTAAACCATGATTCACATTTCTGTGAATGATAACATGTGTTCCTATCACCCCTCCCCACCGCAGTAGAGCTGAATTGAATATCTCGGGGAGTCCTAGGAAGGAGAGCGAGAAGTCTTGGGTCTGACACCCCCACTTTTGCCCCACCAGAGGCTGAGCCCCAGTGCCAGGGGCTCAGCAGCACGGAGCTAGGTGCTCAGCATGGAGCATTCAATTCATTGGCCCCAAACCTGGGTGGTCAATGTCATTGTTTCTGTCCCAAAGAAGTGAACAAAGGCTCAGGGGGATTAGGTGGCATGAAGGTGAGTCCGCAAGCAAGGTCTTTCCCGTCACTAACCACAAACAGCAGGACACAGGACTGGCCACACCGTGCTCCCCAGAGGAGAGCCCTCTTCCCTTCTCTCTGATGCAGTCGGGACAATTTGGGGAGGGGTCTGGGTACTAGGGCACTAGGGACTCCATGAGCTACCCTTGGGTAATGACAGAGGGTATTTTATATGTGGAGCATGGATGGAGAGAGTCTCAGAAGGAAGGATGCCATAATGGTGGGACTTTAGGTACTATGACAATGGGTTTGGAGGGGTCTCCCTGGTGTCTCTAAGCACCACTGAGTACAGAGCGTGTGGAACTGGTCACGATGCCCAACCCTCACCCATTGTACAAAAAGGGAAACTGAGGTTAGAGAGGGCTAAGGACTGGGGCTTTTACCCTGTCTTTTCCACTTTTAAAAGTGGTGGGATGGACTTTGGGGTGTAGCCAAGAGATGGCTGAGTGAAGCCTGATAGGACCCATTTTTCCCACCATGTCTGTGGACATGTGTCCACACATGTATGTACACGTGTGTGTGTGTGTGTACATGAGTACAGTGCTCACACTCACGTGGATTCCTCCCCCAGAGTCTCTGAGCAGCTGTGCCAGCTGTTAATCAGCCATTCTAACCAACCGTCCACATCCTGGCAGGAGAAATGATGGTTTCTGTGGCTCTCCCACCAGCTCCGAGAGAAGCCTGGGCAGTCCCAGCCCTGTCGTTCTCAGACCTTCTTTAACAGTCTGGGGTCTCCAGGGCGATAATTGCTTTCTCTCCCTCTCCAAAACATGTCTGACGGTGGCAGGGAAGGCAGAGGTGGCAGCTGTAGGCTGTGAGCGCTGGGCCAGCTGTTCCCTCTAGTCATCACCCTTTTGATAATGATCATCCTCCGTAGATACTGGGAAATTGTATGAAGGAACATTTGTTGGAAATCTGCTTGTGTGGGTGGCAAAGACTTGAGAGGTCTGGGGAAGGGTAAATTTGGGGGCCTGGGGTTTTAGGAGAGAGGGTGTCTTAACCCTTAGGTGACTGCACAGGAACCAGGAGAGGGCCTGGGTGCCTACTGCTAGCTGGGCACCCTCAGGCACATCACCCAACTCCTCTGAGCCCTTCATGCCTGTCCCCACCCTGACCTCCCTGTTTTCTACCCAGCTCCTCTCTGTGCCCACTGGACCCTGGCTGAGGCTTTATGCCCTGGAATGGTCTGGAAACAGTGGGGAGACTTGGCCTCAAGAGATCTGACCGTCAGCTGCTCAATGTCACAGAAGCCACTCACAGGGTGCCACCGCAGCTCGGGCTTCCCCCTTTCTGGGAACCTGCCTCTCGCCAGCTTCCTCTCCTGTGACATCACTTTTCTTGTGCTCCGCCCCACCATTTCCACTCACTCCTGGCCAAAGGGGACAGGCAGAATCACAGGCTCCCTGGGCCAGCTGGAGCCTCTCTGGCCTGACCTGGCTGTGGGTTGGTCCTTGTCCTTCCAGAGGCCCTGGTGGCCAGCACTGCCTAGAGCACAGATGCTCACTGGGCACTTCCAGTGCCAACCCTGTCCTGGGGCTGGCCATGTAGCAGCTGGAGCCAGGTGAGCTCATGACCTGACAGCGTCAGCCATGTGCTTCCAAAGCAGTCGTGTTCTTATGTATGCCCTAAAACACCCTACGGGGAAGACATTGCCCCCATTTTACATACCTGGAAATTGAAGCTGGCTGAAGTAAAGCCACAGGCCCAGCCTCACACAGTGTATACCTGTGGCAAAGCCAGGCCTCAAACTCAGCTCTGTAACTGCAGGTCCATTTCTCTGGCCACCGTGGTGGATGCTCTTCTTTCCCCTCTCTTCTGTGGCGCTTTCCTTCTCTGGTCCTTCTTCCAGTTCAACCTGTCCTTAGAAAAGAGCATTCAGGCGTGCGTCCATCCCTCCACCCTTACGTCTGTCTGTCCATCCATCCATTCAGTACTGCTCAAATTCCTCCAGGTGGACTTGCTAATATGCAAGAAGGTTGACGGGGTCCCTACTTACTATCTGGGAGGGGCAAGGAAGAAATATTCCCCAAATCCACGAGGTGGGAAAACAAGACAGGCCACATGGTGAGAAAGTGTGCCTTCAGCCACTGGGCACTGGGCAGCTGAGACAAGTGGGCACAAGTGGGTGGGCATCACAGCCGTCAGATGGCTGGTTCTTCTTGGGGAGAGCTTGTGGGGAGCGCTTGGTAGACGGGAGAGGTTGGAGAGTCAAAGGCTGTGCACCCTCCCCCAGAAGTCTCTGCCGCAGGAACCAGAAACTTAGATGGGGAAAGGGCCAGGCCAGCTCCACCTCCTCCCAGAGCGGCTCCATGGGGAGGGCACGGAGGGGAAAGGCCCCATGTGCCCTGCCAGTGCTTTCAGAGCTGCTTATTTTTTAGGAAGAGCAGGAATCTAGATTATTATGTGAAATTAGCTAGAAACTAAATTAAACATAATTTTTTTTAGCACTGCATAGACTAAACAGATCATCTTTAAGTTGAGTGACTCAGATTGAATCACTAGATTGCAGCTGCTGCCTTGAATTCTCATGAGGCCCCCACAAAGGAGAGGCTTACCCCAGGAATTCCACCCCCTCCACCCTGCCCCCAGGTCTCCAGGGAGAGAACCAAATGCTGCCCAGGCCAGACAGGTTGAGCCTTGGGGGTGGTTCTGGTGTTCTTCCCAGAGCCCAACAGAGAGAGCATCCTGTTGGCAAGTGTTGGGGCCTTAGAGTCCCTGCCCAAGGCTCAGGGTGACAACGCAGCCCTGCAGGCAGTTTCGGCTAGGTCGAAGAGGTCCTCTCCCCTCTACCACCTCTGATCCCTTCCCTGTTTCTCCACAGTTTCAGTGACAGTGTGGGAACACCCCCAAAGTCCCTGACGCGCTGGCTCCTCATTCCCCACCCCAGCCCTTTCCACCTTCCCAGCCCTGAGCCCTGCCCCCACTTCCTGGGACCAGTTCTTTGTTTGAAGTTATGGTAGACTGTTTTCCTCAAGCAACAAACCCCACACGTCCTTAGATTTAAAGGGCAAGAGGGGCCAGGCTTGCTCTGGGGCACCCCCTGGTGGTGGCTGCAGGAATCTTGGCCTGGGGCAGCCATTCTATCTCAGGATGTTGAGCCTCTTCGAAATTACTCAGCACCCTAAAGAGTGCTTGTTTATACAGGTTATGTAGCTATATTTACAGTATTAGGAGTTAAAACAGGGAAAATTTATTTCTTGTTTTTGTTTTTCTCCTTGCAACTTTATTTTCTTTTATTTCTTATGGGTTTTTTTGTTTGTTTGTTTAAAACCTGGAAAATTTAAAAACATTTATTATTTTAAAATATAAGCCCATTACATTTTAACATAAATAACATACTATGAAAATTAATTACATTTTCCAAAACAAAAAATATTTAGTGACACGAGTATTGTTGACTTACTTTTTTGTGTATCTTTAATGAATATAGTCTCTGGAAGATTCCACTGTTATCTTTGTGCGAGAATGAGGTCAAATGACATCTGAGTATTATTAGGAAAATGAATCTGAGGCCCCCAGGGGTCCCTGGACTGCACTTTGAGACTTGCTGCTTAACATAAGGACAAGGATGTGGTCACTGTGGCCAGACAGATCTACAGCAGGACTCTAGGCTAGGCCCTGGGGCACTTGTGGGGTGTGAGGGGGCTCAGATCCCAGAGCTCATGGTGCACTGGCAATCGAGTGTCCCCCACTGAGCAGGCTGGGTGAGTTCTATATCTGAAGGCCAGATTCTTGCCCCACCTTGGCTCATGAACTACATCTATGAAACGTGATGGGAATGATTCCTCCCTCACTGCATGGAGTTGTAGGGGGGTCCCACTGTTCTGGGGGAGAGCTTGTACACACTCTGTGAAGGCATGCCCACCTGTTCATAGGTGAGGTGCACCCACATCTTCTGTGGAAAGAGCCCCCGTACCCTCTACCCAGAGGTGGAATGACTTCTACCTGTTCTCAGGGTAGGAGAGAAAGGCTCTGCCTCTCTGTGGATGTTCCCCACCTGCTCTGTTTAAACAGGTGGTGTAGGGGGGCATCACCCAGCAGGGATGTGAGGGTGCTCCCGCAGTAGGGGTACACCCGGCATGGCCAGGCACGGAGAAGATGCTGCCTATCAGCCCTGTGCTATTGGCCCAGGAAAAGGTCCTTCCCTCAAGCCCAGTGGGTCACAGGGAGACCACCAGGGCTGTGGCGGTGTCTCAGCAGGAGGGACAGAGCCTGAACGGGAGCACTGCTGTCCGCCCCCGCCCCCGCCCCCATCCCATCCTGAGCACAAGAAGAATAACCTGTCTTGTCTACTGAGAGTGGGCTGGTCAAAGACACTGCTGACACATGGAAACTTTTTCTCAGGTTTAAGATCAACAGAAATAATAATTTCCCCTGTTTTATGCAAGAGAAAAGTGAGGCTCGAGAAGGCCTGCTAGAATCTCATGGTTTCCTAGGTGACTGGGACTAGAATCCAGACTTTGGATTTTTATCCCATAGGAAAACTGAAGGTTTTTGAGCAGGGGACTGGCATAGCCGGCCTGCTTTCTAGAAGATGACTGTGGGGATGAGCAGTCACTCAAGGGAGAAACCAAGATAGAGGAGGTGTGGGTGGGGGTGAGCTCCTTGTTCCCCTTTGAAGGCCCTTTTCTTGCCCTATCTGTGCACAAGGACCCAGGCTGTGCCTTCCCATGGGCTGGGAGATGAGCTGGTGTGGCCCTGAGTTGTTTCTAATCACCTCCAGGCTATGTGGCCTCCGCACCCTGCAGCCCTATGCTGAAAGGATCCCTGTGGTGGCCACGGCTGGCATCACCATCAACTTCACCTCCCAGATCTCCCTCACTGGACCTGGCGTGCAGGTGCACTACGGCTTGTACAACCAGTCAGACCGTGAGTATGAGCTGGTCGGGCACCTCCTGAACCCCGGCAGTGTCTCCCTGCCATTCGGCCATTCCTGGAACCACAGGGCTCATTGGCAGCTGCTTAAGGGGCTGGACCAAAGGAGTGAGAGAGAGTGTGTGTGTGCACATGCTAAACACGTGCAGCTTTGTGTGTGAACATGTGTGCAAGGAGGTCGGCTTGCAGCTGTGCACACTCACATATACGTATGTCTGAGTGGACTGTGTACACAGGTGCCCAGAGACAGGTATCTGCAGGTACCTGATCATGCACGTGTAAGCACACAGGTGCTGATGCCTCTTCATGCGTTTTCACTATTACACGTGTCCTAATGGTACCCTCCTTGTCTCCACTGTCGCCTGTGATTGCCCAGCCTGCCCTGGAGAGTTCCTCTGCTCTGTGAATGGACTCTGTGTCCCTGCCTGTGACGGGATCAAGGACTGCCCCAATGGCCTGGATGAGAGAAACTGCGGTGAGCAGCCTGCTTGTCCCTCCCCTGTCCTCACCTTCCCTGGGGAGCTGAACAGAGACCTGGCTGCCACATGCAGCTCCCATTATCAGCACCCAGGAAGTGGGGTTCTGTGCTGTACTGAGACGGCACAGTAAAGCACAGAGTGGGAAAGTGGCCTGGCCAGGACCACCCTATGGGAGCAATGGCAGGGACAAGGAGGTGCCCTGCTCTCCTGACTCCCACCAGATTACCACCCCCTGCCTTCTATCCTGTCCAGCCTTCTAAGAAGGAAGAGAGTAGAGGAGGAGGAGGGGACGCAGGCCTGGATGGCCAAGGAGAGAATCCTTTATCTCCCTCCCTTGAATGAGGCCTTCCTCCCTCCACTGCTGGGGCTCAGACTGGGAGTTGCCAGCTCTTACTGGAGTTGTGGTCACTACTGCTCGGCCCTGGGAGAAGAAGGTCAGGGTCCTGGTGGCCCCCTAACCCAGAGCTCTCTTGGAACAACACTTTCCCTCTGAATCCTGGCTTCTGACCCCAGAGTCACCACTCAGACAGGAGACGTCCCCCTTCCCTGCTTGACAAAGTTTAAATCTGTGGGAAGAGAAGTGAGAGAGAAAAGAGATGTGCCTGCCCGGGAGGATCCTGCCAAGGTGCTGAGGAGGGTGCCTTGTATTTGGAAACTCTCTTGCTTCAAGTTCTGGCTCAGCCAAGTGACCTTGGAGAAGTCACTTCATTTCTGTTTCTACCAATGAAATGGGGTATCACACAGGGCTGCCATGACACTCAGGTGTAAAGTAGCTGAGAAAGAGATCTGTGGTGGGTAGAGGGCACTATAGTACGTCTTCCACAGCCATCTCAGGTCCCCCCTGCCTCCCCCTCCTGTGTCTCCCCCACAGTTTGCAGAGCCACATTCCAGTGCCAAGAGGACAGCACGTGCATCTCACTGTCCCGGGTCTGTGATGGGTGGCCTGATTGTCTCAATGGCAGCGATGAGCAGCAGTGCCAGGAAGGTAGGTGGCCCTGCTACGTGCCTCTTCTGCCTCTTAGGCAACTTCTCTGTGCCTGCACCTGCATACCCATTGACCACCCTGTCTCCGTTGATTCATATGTCCATTCACCATTCATCTATCCATCCACCGGTGTGTCTATCCCCCCTACACATTCAGCTGCCAATCTACGTATATATTGGTTTGACCAACTACCCGTCTGTCTGTTCATCATTCATCCATCCACTCGTTGATCTCCCTAGCCACCTGTATGTCCACTGGTCCTTATATCCACTCACTCATCCATCCTTCTAGCTGCTTGTCAGTCTCCCTGCCAGACCATCAATCTGCCAAGAGCTGCCCAACTTCCTGCCTGGGTCCATTGTCCTATGCACCCGTCCATACATCCATCCTTCCATCCAACTCACCAATATAGGCAGACTACCCAGGGATAGGCAAGATGGGCTGAGGAAGTAGTGATAGAGACACAAAGATGTGGTTCCTGCCCTCCACATGGCTCCTGTTATCAGGAAGATGTGATGGGAGACTCTCCTGAACCAGAGCCTTCTGAACATTATGTCCAGTAGTTTGGAGAGACTGGGGGGCAGGAAGGACGTCAGGCATTGAGACCTTCCTAGAGGAGGCAGGCTTTTAACTGGGGCTTGATCAGAGATAAAATATAAATAGGCAGGAGAAAGGAGACCAGGCAAAGACCATTCAGAAAGTTCTTTATGGTAAAAGCAGGGACAAGGTAGGCAGCAGTGCAGGGCCAGAGCAGGGACCTGTCAGGCTAAGTGGGGAGACTTAGTCAACCAGGAGACACAGCCCTGCTTTGGGGACCCTACTTTGTAAGTGGAGGCCCAGTTCTGTCTTCAAGGTCCATGTAGGCTGTGGAGGCACAGATGTCAGGAGCCCCAGGCTGAGAGGGAGACACAGCCTTGTTCTCAACACCCTAAGTAGAGGGACTTGGCTGGCTTTTAGGGGACCCTTCAGTGTGATCAAGGGACCCCTCCTTGTCATCTCCTGGCCTCTTTGGCTCCATCTTTCCTTGGGGCTCAGAGACCCACCTTCTCTGCCCTGCACCCCTCCACCCCAGGGGTGCCTTGCGGGACATTCACCTTCCAGTGTGAGGACCGAAGCTGTGTGAAGAAGCCTAACCCCCAGTGTGATGGGCAGCCCGACTGCAGGGATGGCTCTGACGAGCAGCAATGTGGTGAGTGGGCCCAGCCACCCCAGACTGGAGCCTGGGAGGAGAGAGGGGCTGCAGCAGAAGGCTGAAAGGAAATTTCAACATTTGTCCATCTGTCTCTCTCTATCTTGGCCTCTGACTCCTTGCCTTGGCCTTGAGTGTCCCTTTCTCTTCCCTTTCCTTTGCTCTTCCTCTGTCTCTCTCTGTCCGTGTCTCACTGGCCTTTCTGTCCACCCCTGTCCCTACCCCAGATTGTGGCCTCCAGGGCCCCTCCAGCCGCATTGTGGGTGGGGCTGTGTCCTCTGAGGGTGAATGGCCATGGCAGGCCAGCCTCCAGGTCCGGG
The DNA here is from genome assembly GCA_963574355.1 of Loris lydekkerianus. NCBI lineage: Eukaryota > Metazoa > Chordata > Mammalia > Primates > Lorisidae > Loris > Loris lydekkerianus. The sequence goes on from CAUYPK010171608.1 coordinate 43,610, forward strand.
GTCGTCACATCTGTGGGGGGGCCCTCATCGCTGACCGCTGGGTGATAACAGCTGCCCACTGCTTCCAGGAGGACAGGTGAGCAGGGCACAGGGCCTAGACTGGGAGATGTGGGCAGGGAAGGCCAGGTGGGAGGCACGTCTGAGCCCTTCGCAGACAGATGAAGGGGGATGAAGAGCCCCCAGACTGCCTACCAGGACAAGGCATTTAGTCCTCCTGGACACATTGCTCAACCTCTCTGTGAACTACTTTTGGTATCTTGCTTCAAGTTAGGTCGGTGATTCATTCATTTACTCATTCATTTATTCAGCAATATCTGTTGTTCTACTACATGCAAGGGGCTGTGCCAGGCGCTGGGGATACAGTGAAGGACAGAACTGCACAGCCTGGTCATGAGCAGGCTCCCCCAGGTGTGACTGAGCTATGACAGGGGTGGTGGGCAGGGCCAGGGGAGCCCCCAGGGACATCTCCTCCAACCCCATGGACATCTTCCCCATCTGGTGGGCTGAAACCTTCTCACCCCCAAGCCAAATCTGGGCTCCAGAGCCTGCCCCCTGCAGAGGCCACCTCCCTTTCGCATCCCCTGCTACAGGCCAAACTGCTGCATTCTATAAGCCCATCCCTGGCTCCCCACTGCCCTCAGGTAAAGAAAGAACTCAAGGCCCAGGATGGGACATCCAGACTGCAGGATCCCTCCTGTTTCTGCCCCTCACTCAGCTTCCACTCACCCCCTATTAGAGAGCTCAGAGCAGTCCCAGCCTGTAAAGTGTACAGGGAAGAAGGGAAAAAAAAAAATAATATATATATATATACACACACACATATATTTGTATATATATATATATGTGTGTGTGTGTGTGTGTGTGTGTGTGTGTATATATATATGTATGTGTATATATATATATATTTGTTCGGGCACTGTGCCAAATTTTTTACATACACGATGTTATTCCCAAGAACATATGAGTAGAAAATGCTGCTCCCATTTCACAGATAGCGAGAGGGAGGCCTAGAAAGGACACGGATCTAAGGCGGGAGGCTGGTGTTAGACCCAGGCAGGCAGACTCCAGGGCCAACACTGAACGCTGTGCCCCCAGCCGCGGATCCTGAGGTGGGATGGGTGAGTGTGGAGGACCACGACCCAGGCAGGGAAGCTGGCTGCCGCGAGGGTCCGGGAGGGCAGAGGCAGCCGCCGAGCAGGACTCCGTCCTCTCGCCCCGCCCCCAGCATGGCCTCCCCGACGCTGTGGACCGTGTTCCTGGGCAAGGTGTGGCAGAGCTCACGCTGGCCGGGCGAGGTGTCGTTCAAAGTGAGCCGCCTGCTCCTGCACCCGTACCACGAAGAGGACAGCCACGACTACGACGTGGCGCTGCTGCAGCTCGACCACCCCGTGGTGCGCTCGGCCGCCGTCCGCCCCGTCTGCCTGCCCGCTCGCTCTCACTTCTTCGAGCCCGGCCTGCACTGCTGGATCACGGGCTGGGGCGCCCTGCGCGAGGGCGGTGAGCAGGGGGACCCGCGCTGGGGGGATACAGGGTGCAACATCCGGGCCTCGAGGAAGGTGGGCAGGGTTCGGGGCCCTACTACGGGCTCTCTTAGTCCTGGAATTCCACAGAGCTGGATTTCACAGAAGAAACTCTCCTTTTGATATGGTCCTTCGGCCTCTGCCATCTATCCTCCGGGCTCTTCCCTTCCTTCTGGAAGGGCATTTAAGAACTGAGGTCACAGACATATGTGTGGGATAAAGGGGCAGGCCAGGGACTCCACTAGTCAAGCACAAGTTCCTATCCTCTGCTCTTTAGGCAGTGAGAATAGAAGCTCTTAACTATTTTAGCACTTTCCACATCCAGGCTGGATTTCAGGGGAACACGATTTCATATAATCTACCCAATAACCCTGGCGTGGGTATTACAGCTCCATTTTGCAGATGGAGAAACCAAGGCTTAGAGACATTTAGCAGCTCAAAGTCACACTGCCAGACAAGACTGGGACCCAGGGCTGCCTGCCTCCAGAGCCCCAGCTCTTTCTGCTCTAGCTCTCAGAAACAGGGGATCTCTCCTTTCCATCTTAGCTGACCAGAGCCAGCTGTCCTTGGAGGCACCCAGCCGTCCTGTGACTATCGGCCCAGATGGCATAAGTACACCCATGCCCTGCAAACTTCATGGGGTAGCTTTCAATATGTGTACAGTGATTTACAGTCTTGGAGGCAGGCAGGACCACACAGGAATTTTAAAGATGTGGAATCTGAGAGGAAAAGTGATTTGTCCAAGAGAATGACAGAGTCATGGCAAAACAAGGGTTGGTTCACTCACTTAATTTGTTTATTCATCAACACCTACTATAGATCAGACATTGAGTTAAGCAAAGGGGATATAAAGATGACAATAGAATATTCTTGGGGGGCTTGGCGCCCATAGATCAGTGGTTAGGGTGTTGGCCACATACACAGGGGCTGGTGGGTTCGATCCCAGCCCAGAGTCTTCTAAACAACAATGACAACTACAACAAAAAAATAGCCAGGCGTTGTGGTGGACACCTGTAGCCCTAGCTACTTGGGAGGCTGAGGCAAGAGAATTGCTTAAGTCCAAGAGTTAGTGGTTGCAGTGAGCTCTGACACCACAGGACTCTACCACAGGTGACACAGTGAGACTATCTCAAAAAGAAAAAAAAAAAAAAAGAATATTCTTGGGGGCGACAGACAGTGATAAGCGCTGACATGGACGAGGAGGTACAGGAGACAGTGGCAGCAGAGAAGGCTCCTACACAGGTGGGTAGGAGGGTCTAAACTGGGGCTTGGAGGATGAGTCACAGTATCCAGATGAAGGGGAAAGGTAGCCCTTAGGAAGGCACAGGTGTTGAGACCGGAAGACCTGAGAACATCAGCGGCCTGCAGAGGGGAGGCAGGGTAGGGGCAGGGGCACCTGGCTGAGGGACAGCAGGAAGGACAGGCAGGGCCTTGCAGGGCCCGTGGGAATCTTGGGCCAGGAGTTCTCCTTCCACCTGCACTTCAGAACCAGCAGCAGGGCTTCAAAAAGCACCCTGATGCCTGGGCTGTCTAAGATGAAAGAGGTCAGATCTCTGGGTTCAAGCAGGTGCCAGTGTGCATTAAAGCCCCCCAGAGGATTGTGATGTGCAGCCTCTCAGAGACACACTGGTCTAGACAGTGGGCTGCTGGAGTTTTAAAGGGGCCGTGAAGGGGTCAGATGTGTACTTTGGAAACATCCCCAGGAGCAGAGGGTTATGGGAGCCCATAGGCACTAGCGCAAGAGGGAGGGGCAAGGAGGCTGGGGGCTCTGTCACCATAAACCATGCAGAGAAGGAGCCAAGACAGGGTGACTGATGTGGAGGGGCAGGTGCTACTCCCAGTAGCTGCGGGGTGGGAAGAGCTCCTGGGTGCTCCCAGGGATCTCGGATCTTCTCACCTCTGCCCTTGACCCCATGGCAGGCCCCACCAGCAATGCACTGCAGAAGGTGGACGTGCAGTTGATCCCGCAGGACTTGTGCAGTGAGGCCTATCGCTATCAGGTGACACCTCGCATGCTGTGTGCCGGCTACCTCAAGGGCAAGAAGGATGCTTGCCAGGTGACTCCCGCAGGGCATGGGAGAGAGAAGGGAGACAGGGTGAAGCTGACATCACCACGACCCAGTTCTTCACTCACACAAGCCTACGGAAGCCTCCCAGCCTCCCAGCCAGGTGGCGATGGCTGTGCCCACTTTACAAATGGAAGAAACTGGACTCAGGTTGAGCTCAGAAGAGACTTCATGGTGGTCAAACCCAGTTCTGCTCCTTGCCCACCGCAAGGCCCAGGGTCACATAGCAAGGTGGATGTGGGGAGGATTGGAGGGTTGTCAGCCACAGAAGGCTGAGGTGGAGTGGGGTCATGGGGACTCACAGCTACAGTTCTACAAGAGCCAGGACCCACTGGAGGCCAGGCAGGGACTACTTTAGACTGTCTCCCTTAGCAGAAAAGCAGAGCTGCAAAAGGGGATATGACTTTCTGGCATCCAGCAAATTCCCAACAGTCAGAACTTGAACCCCCATGTCCCCTTGTCCAGCAGGGGGATGCCCTTACCCTGATGCAGCCCTGTTTCTTCTCTCCCGCTTTCAGGGTGACTCAGGTGGCCCACTGGTGTGCAAGGCACCCAGTGGCCGCTGGTTCCTGGCAGGACTGGTCAGCTGGGGCCTAGGCTGTGGCCGGCCCAACTACTTTGGCGTCTACACCCGCATCACAGGTGTGATCGGCTGGATCCAGCAGGTGCTCACCTGAGGAGCTGCCTCTGCAGAGCTGGGGCCTGTCTGCTGGACTCAGAGCCCAGGGCACATGCCAGACATGGGCAGGCAGGCCCTATGGAGCAGGAGGTGGCATCCTGCCCTCAACCCACTCCCTGATGTCTGCCACAGTGATGGCAGGAGGAAGGAGCAAGGCCCTCCACTGGTGGTCAAAACAACCCCCTGGAACCAGGCCCACCAGGCCCAGCTGAAGGGGTTCACATCCAGCCCTTTTGTCTCCCAATTCTCTCTCCTCTGTCCCATTCCTGGTTTAGCAACGATAATGCTGGCTTCCAGGTCCTGAGCAGGAATGTCCGAGGAGAAGCCTCTCCCTAGTGCAGAGGCTGCTGAGGCAGCCTTGGCTCCGGACTGCAGATTCCAGCTTGTGAAACCCCAGGTCTAACTTGGGAGGTGGGGGTGGAAGGTGCTCCATAGGAGGGGCCCTCAGAGCCCTGGAGACTGCTGGGTGGGCCAGAGTCTATAAGCCAAAGGGTGGGGAAGCACCGGCTCCAGGGTCTTTGCCCCACCCCTTCCTGCCAGCTGGGCCTTCACTGTCCAGACCCTTTCCTGGCAGTGAGATGAGCTCAGCTGCCCTGTGAAATAAAGATGCCTGACCCAAGGCCCTGCTGCTGGGGTTTGAATGGGGAGCTGGCACCAGCCTCATGTCCTTGATTAAAGCAGACCCTGCTTCCTGCTCAGCCTGTTCAATGAGGCTGAGTGGGTCAGTGGAGGCAGGTGTGGCCACTAAGAGCTGGAGGCTCCAGGGCAGCTGCCCAGGTCCCAGGAGAAACCCCAAGAAAGCAATGGGACCCTCAGGTCAGAGTGAGGTACGGTCCGAGTGATAGGCTTCTTCTGGGAGGAACCTTGGGAGGAAACAGAGGCTGGCAGAGGGGCATTCTCACAGTGGCACTGGGGGTTGGGAGTAGAGGTGATGGGGACCTCCTGGTTCCCTCCAGTGTGACATCCACTCCCTTTGCATTCTATTGAGCAAAGCATTTCATGGTCTCCTGCTATGAACCGAACTCTGTGTTGGGCCACAGAGACGAGCCCAACATGGCCCCTGACCTCAGGAGCAGCAGGGCTGATGAGCTAGTAGATAGAGCTATGGGTAGCAGATAACCAGGAATGCCAGCAAAGGCTGCCTGGAGTGAGACCAGAGCTGGGGTTTGCAGGTGGCCAAGGAGGGGAAGGGCATTCCACACAGGGGAAGAGCATGTGCAAAGGAGTCCCAAAAGAACGCGGCATATAAGGCAACAGCAAGCCACACGTTCTTCAGAAGAGGCTGGGAGGGGAAAGACTAAAGAGGAATTCATGGCTCAGCACCCGTAGCACAATGGTTACGGCACCAGCCACATGCACGGAGGCTGGCAGGTTCAAACCCGGCCCAGGCCTGATAATGACAATACAACAAAAAAATAGCTGGTGTTGTGGTGGGCTCCTATAGTCCCAGCTACTCGGGAGGCTGAGGCAAGAGAATCTCTTAAGAGTTTGAGGTTGGTATGAGTTGTGATGCCACAGCACTCTACTGAGGATGACATAGTGAGACTGTCTTAAAAAAAAAAAAAGGAAGGCTCTAGCAGAGTAATACAGTGGTTCCCCCATGACACCAGTGTGGAGGGAGCTCCAGGAAGGACTGCATGGGGCCTGGGCCAAGCTGTTCACATAGGGTCACCAGGACTCCTGGGGGCAGTGGTGATGGAGCCAGAACAGCTGGAGCTGGGGTGTGGGAGAAGGGAGGGTGCCTCTGAGGGGACACACACTGGAGAGGGGGAGCCACTGCCCTGTTTATGGCTGGGTAAGGTGGAAGGGGCGGCAGGGTCCTGCCTGGAGGGAATGGGGCAATTGGGCAGGCAGGGAGCTAAAACATTCCAGTCCATGCAGTCCACAGAACACAGCTGGAATCACCTTGGGTGCTTGGCTGAAATGCAGATTCCTAGGTCCCTTCCCAGTCTTGGCTAATCAGAATCCTGGTGGGGAGGGATAATGTATTCTGTTTTTTTTTTTAGAGACAGAGTCTTACTTAATTGCCCTCGGTAGAGTGCCGTGGAGTCACACAGCTTACAGCAATCTCCAACTCCTGGGCTTAGGTGATTCTCTTGCCTCAGCCTCCCGAGTAGCTGGGACTACAGGCACCCACCACAATACTAGGCTATTTTTTTTATTGCAATTTGGCCAGGGTCGGGTTCAAACCTGCCACCCTCGGTATATGGGGCCGGTGCCCTACCCACTGAACCACAGGCACCACCCAGGGTAATGTGTTCTTTGAACAAGCCTCCTGGTGACCCTTTCAAGCAAAGTTGGACACAAAAAGTGAGGCTACCTATGGGAGTGATGTGTCCTCAGGGGAAATGGTGAGAAAGGTGCCCTGCCCCATCCATGAAGGGTCATTACCTTTGGGGGCACTGCCTGGCAGGGATTCCCCCAGGAACTGGGAGAGCCAGGGAGTTGAAGGAACTGGCCATGTGGGGGGAGGGGCTTGGGTCCTGGCAGGGCAGGGAAGAGAAGGCTGAGGGTCTAGCAGACTCAGGGTAGAGCAGGGGACCTGGGTGGCACTTGGGGCAGAAGGGTAGCAGCAGCAGGGAGGCTGCAGGTGGCCCAGCAGTGTCAGAGCAGGAAGTGGAGGGGGCATTACAGAAGTTAGGATGCAGGGGAGGCTGCCTGGGCCTCTGCCCAGAGCTCTCACTTCCTGGCTCCCAGGGGCAGCCGGGTGTTCTCAGGTGTCTGGCCACAGGGCAGAGGACCCAGAGGGTCCCCCAGCCCCACCCCCCATATAGGAAAGTGACAGCAGAGCAGGGTCCCTGGGCTGTAATTCATTCCTGTGGGTTGGTCTACCTCACCTTGAATTTAGCCATTATCCCCAAAGTGGCCGAGAGAGAGAGTGAGGCAGCCACCAGGGCTGTTTCTTCAGGTTTTATTACATGGTGGGGTCAGATGAGAAGCCCGTGCCCATCCCAGGAGGCCAAACACAGGAGGGCCCTTGCTCAGCCCCATCACATGCAGCCTCTCCCCTGGGCAGAGGGAGTGTCCCTTTCCCTATACAAGTTCCTGAGTCGATCCATGGCCCCTGCCCAGTCTCTTCTCCCCTCCACCCCCTACTCAGACCAGGGCACTCTGCCAGAGATGGAAATGGCTGGTGGTGGTGGTGGTGGGGAACAGCCAAATTGAAGGCCAAGTCACCCATCCCTCCTCTCACAGAGCCAAACCCTCACAGGCTTCACCCCCACCAAGCCATGAACCTCCACTTGCAAACCCAGTGCTCTGCCTGGAGGTTTGGCTGGGTCCTCCCCCTCCACCGGGAGGTAAAGGGACACTTTCCAGGGCTCCTGGGAGTCTTGCTCCTCTTTGTGCCCTAAGCACAACTCTGTGAGGTGGGTGGGGTGAAAGGAGTCACCCCACTGGATGACTAAGGCTCAAGGAGGTGATGTGACCGGGCAGGGGGGGAGGACATCTGCCATGCAGCAGGGTGGCCTGGGGTAAGGGATATGGGGGCCTGGGAGACTCAGCTGGACAGTGCCACACTTTGGCCAGGGGCAGGTGGCTCCACCCAGGGGTCCCAGGGCCCACCTCAAGCCTTCAGAGGTCCTAGTGGGCCCCCAGCCCGGCCCCGGAGGCAGGGGTACATCACAGCCCCATAGGCGCAGACAGAGGCGGAGCGGGGAGCGTGCTTCTTCCATCTCAGGCCAGGAGCCCACCCCGCAGAACAAAAACAAAGGATTTCAGATGGGAACCCCAAGTCCCTGGAGGTGATCTGGGGCCTCACATCCGGGTGCCTCTGGCTTGTAACAGCTAGAAAATAAGAGAGAAGGGAAAGGGGCAGGAAGATGGGAGGGAACGGGCCAGTGAGGAGGGGGTGATGCAGAGAGGAGATTGAAATGGAGGGTGGGGAGAGAGGGAGAGAGAAAGGCAGGTGAGTCACAGGCTCCCTCTGAAGGAGGGAGTGGGGCTGAGGCCCAGAGAAGGTGGGTTCAGAACTGAGGAGGAGAGGAGGAAGGGTACCCCAACCAACCCGTCCAGGAGCCCTAGGCCCCACGTGGAATCTGCCTAGGGATGGCCAGATTCTGCCAAGACTCTGACCAGGGGGTCAGGGCCAGGAGAGGCAGGTTACTGCTGCCCCAGGCAAAAAGGAGTCACAAAGAGCAGCTGTCTGTCCCCATTTCAGAGGCAACTGTGGCCCAGAGAAGGACAGCGATTTGCCCAAGGTCACACAGCAGGCAGATATGGTTGAGAAGGGGCTTGTGGGCACCTGGCCAGGGCTTTTTCTGCCACACTGCAATCCTTAGCTGGCTCTGGCTGACTCCTCATAGGCCAAGGGTATCCAAATGTGGCCTGTCCTCCTCATCCCCACGGAACAAGGGAACTCAGGGCCAAGGGCAGTGAGGCGGGAGCTCCTGGACACGCAGGGAGGAGGCCGAGGCTTCTGGCTCCAGCTTTCCTTCCCTCCTCCCCAGCCTGGCTCCGGTGCTGACTGGTAGGTGGGAGGGCAGAGTTCCCACCCCTTAACTTTCTTCTCTCAGAGCCTCGCCCCCAAGGCCAAGATCAGTTGAGAAACTTTGGTGGGTGGAGAAAATCAGCCAATAGCTGGGCTCAAATCCAAAGAACAAGAGATGAGCACCCTCCTCACTTCCGCCCCCCTCTCCAGCTCCACCAGCTACAAACCAGGGGTGGCAGCTCTGGGGGCGGGCGAGGGGCCAGGGAGAAGCCCTCACTGCAAGCTCGGCCTCAGGTCTGAGAGGGTGCAGACAGGAACCTGCAAGGAGGAAACGTGAGGAGGCGGTGGGGCAGGATAGGGCAGGGCCTGCCGAGGCCCAGCCTCAGAGGTGCCCAGCAGGGTTGGTGGGCAGAGAGGAGGTACAGCTGCACTCCTCCTCCCCAGGCTGGGAGGCAGGAGGTGCTGGAAGGGGCGCAGGAGGCGGCAGGCAAGATGCTCTGGGATGCAGGGCCAGGGGGCCTGGGTGGAGGGAACAGGAGGCTGGGACCAGGGCAGCCCCGGGAGGGAGGCGTGAGCAGGCAGAGAGAAAACCCGGACAGGGGCAGAGAGGGAAGAGGCAGGGTGCAGATGAGATCCAGGAGGAAGAGGAGGTGGATGAAGATGAGGCAGGACCTCCAGCAGGAAGTGGAGGAGGAGGTGGAGGAGGCGGTGGTGGTGGGAGGGAGAAAAGGTTAGCGGGATCCTGAGATGACTGGGCTGCAAAGAGAAAGTGAGAGAAGGGATGGTTATGCAGGTGAGGCGCCAGGCAAGTGGCTGAGCTAACCCTGATGGGCCCGCCCCCCAGCCCCAGGGTCCCGGTCTGCAGCTGGCTCCACAGGGACTGGGTGGGAGGCTCCGGCTCTGATTAGCAATCCTTCTCCTGGGGGTTGGCTGCACCTTTCTCCTGGGTATCTGCCTCCACCTGCACCTGTTCCACCTGCACCTCCACCTCCTCCTCCTGCTGCCGCTGCTCTTCCAGCTGCTCCTCCGTGCTCTGTGACCAGCCGGTAGACCCAGGGAAGAAAGAGCGAGAGACGCTAACAAGGGGGCCAGGCCTGCTGGCTGCTGTCCCCAGAGGTCCCAATCTCAGGCAAGATGAAGGAGGGCCTCAGCAGGGGAGAGGGCTCCAGGCAAAGAAGCTGGGGCGCCTTCTCCAGTCCCCAGGGCAGTAGGGGAGGACCCCGCAGAGATGCTCAGGGATTGATCTGGCTGCAGCTACAGAGCCAGGCTGGGATGAGGGCTCGCAACAGACAGGGCGGGCACTGGCACAGGACTAGGGCATCCCAGAGGGGCGCCTGGGAGGACTGATCCTGAGCAGAAATGTGGCCAAGGAATGTGGCCCCAGGGCAGACACCACTAGATCTGAGATGCCAATCACAATCTGGCACCTCAGGTCTGGGGGCTTTGGCCCAGAGAGGCGAAGGGCTCACACTGCACCCTTGTAAGGCAGTGTCAGCCACTGGCACCAGTGTGGTGGGGTGGGCAGGAAAGTCACAGCAGGACAAGGAGGCAGACAGACAGACAGGAAGCCGGAGTTCCTAAGTCCACCACAAAGGGAAAAGTCCCCAGAAGGAATAGTCTTCTTTCCAACTTGGCCTATGCCTGCACTGCTGGCCCTGTCCAAGGCCCTCAGGGTGTCTGACCAGTTCCAGGTCCAGAATGGTGGGCAGAATCCCTGGTCAACCCTTCCCCTCAGTAGGCACACGCTGCCAAGAGTGCTCTAGGAGGTTCCTCACAGGCCAGGGGGCAACACAGGCCAGGGGGCAACACAGGTCGGACTCCACAGGGCTCCTGATCACCGTCGGGCAGAGCACCCAAGGGGCCTGGGAAACATTCTGCTTCCCTAAACCAGCCCAGCCCAGCTAGGGACATTCATTCACCCTGGGGAATAAATTGGCCAGAATAATAGGATCCCAGAAGTTCCAAGCTTGAAGGCACCAAGAGAACATGTAGTCATTCTCACGTCACGGAGAACTCAACGAAGGTGCCAAGAGAGGGCACGCCTTGTCTGAAGTCACACAGAGGATGTCACACTGCCCACGACCCCTAGTTCAGTGTACTTCCCAGTCCCCCTTAAGCCACAGCATCTGGTGGCCACCATGTGGCCCTCATTCAAGTGGCATCTGAATCCACACTGGGAAGACCCTCAGGATGGTCTCATCTCATTGCTCCCCAGCCTGGGCCTGGGTAACAGCATGAGCAGACAGGACCGCAGTGGCATGGGATGGATGGCATCAGCTGTGACCATGGGGTTATGCATGTGCAGCGGGAGGGAGAAAGAAGGTGGCAGGATGGTGTGGGGGTGGGGGAAGCAGGGGGTGGGGAGAGGGGGGAGCCTTCTCCAGACCAAGACTGGGGTGGGTGTGGCTCACCTTGGTTTTGCGGCTGGATTCAGAGCTAGGCCCGTTTGGGGAGCTATAGAGCTCCTTGGATACCACGCACAGGAACTCTGCCTGGTCCTCGCTACCATAGTTGTAGGAGGAGCCGATGTTCACCAGCTGGATAGGCAGAAAGTGGGGAGAAAGATGCAGGTTAGGGTTGGGGGGCAGTGGGATGGGATGAGGTGGACCTTAGCATCCATCAGCATCAGCTCATGTCCTGACCTTGCTGCCTACAGGCAGAGTCCTCTCCCCACCCCACCTGCACCTCTGGTCTGTTCCCTAGGACCAGCCTTTCCCTACCTGGCATGGCTGGCCCAGCCCTGGAGAAGGGTAGCAGCATCCCCACCATCCCCACACACCACCAGCCAAGCCTCAGATTCAGGCGGCCCCTGTCCAATGCAGGTGGAGGCCTGTCATGGCAGGCTGGCCCTCATCCCAGAGGGGATTGGTGCAGCTCCAGGATAAGATTACAGGGTGGGGTTGGAATGACGAGCCCCACAGAACACTCGCTTCACTCTTGAAAGCAGAGGAACACAGTGCCTATTCCTCAGGCTAGAGGGCAAAGGACCAGTGGCCCCTGACCTGCTCAATTTGACCTGCTCAAAAGAGTCTATGTAACGGCTAAAGAATCCTGTAGGTTCTCTGAGAGGCCCCATCTTTGTTTTGGAGTCCCTAGAATAACCACACCTATGGGCCTTTCTGGCTAATAAAGTCCTTGCTCATGACAGGTCTCATTCAGCCTTCAGCGACCCTCATACAGCAGGCAGAAAGATGTCACTCCCTTTGGCAGAGAAGGCTTGGTGAGGTGGTAGCCTGCTGGAGTCCCATAGCAGGGGAGAGGTGGACAAGGATTGAATATGGGATCCCTTCTGAGAGTCTCACAGACTTAAACACAGCACTTCCACTCATTGGCAAGACACTAGTACCAATGCAGGGAGTCTCACCCAGGGCAAGGGGCATCAGGGTCTTCCTTCTAATACTTACAGCCATCCTGCAAGGGAGGGACTATTAGCCCACATCACAGATGAGGAAACTGAGGCCCAGAGAGGAGACTTGACTTGTCCAAGGTGGCAAGCCTATCAGCAGATAAGCCTAAAGGTGGATCCAGGCCTGCGCTCCTGCCCTGGGCTCCACCTTTTATACCACCAGGTCTCCCTGGGGGCCTGGCCTTCTGCCTGCTTTAGTCTCCCCACGTAGGGGAGCTGTGGGCAGCTGTGGATAAAAGGTGAGGCAAACCCTTCTCCTTCTCTCAGGGCAAATTAGACTTCGGTTCACTTTCTAGGTCTGTTCCTCCCAAACTCCAAGAGGTGAGACATCAGCTCTATCACTAGGGCAACTGCGCTTAGGACAAGTCTCCCCTGACTGGCAAACTGCATCTGAACTAGGAGGAAGCATAGGGCACCATAAATACTGCATGGGAAGTCACTGCCTTGGGCTTCCCTGAGTGTGGTAACGCTCATAACTGGGAATGTCCCTGGTGAGCCCCTGGATGTGCCTAAGCAATTGTTATAGCCATGTGGTATTGACTCGAGAGTTACAGAAGTGTGAACTTGAAATGGACTCCACTCATCCTGTAGATCTGGTCTCCTTGCACCTAAGCTGTCACCTAGTTTAGGAGACTCACGCATGCTACCATGTAGATCACGGCCAAGCTGCAAGAGGTTCCAGGTGCTACCCTATGGCAAGTCCTTGTTCAGTGCAGATGACGGTTCCCCCGTCCTCTCTCCTCCTTGGTCAAACTGCTGCTGAATGTGGTCTTTCCTAACCTTGTTTAGTTTGATTTAAGAAGACTCTGGTGGGGACTATGGTGGGGAATTGGAGGCTGCGACTGCAGGAAAAGAGGGGCTTGCTGTGCTGGGAGTCGGGGAGGTCATACGGTGGGCCCGTGTCCCCAGCCCACCTGCTCAAAGCGCCAGCCGTCAGACATGGTGGAGACCATCTGTGTGAGCTCCTCCTCCTGGCACTGCAGCACGCGGTATACGTGCTTGGGCGGGACCTGAAGGCAGAAGGGCCACATGGAGGGTACCAGCACCAGGCACCCCAGGGGGTAAACACCTACCACCCCCCAACAATATACTGAAAGAGAAGGGGGGGGAACCATGTCCTGAGCACCACCATGTACCAGGCACTGGGCACGATGGCCTCATGTAACCCTTCTAAGGCTCTATGGATCACGGGGTTTGTCAATGAGGTTGACCTACTTGCACAAAGTCACACAGCTCAAGGGTAGCAGAGCCAGGACTGGAACCCAGGTGATACAAGAAGGAAGGAAAACAGTGCATGGAGGACACTCTGGGTTGCCAGTCTAGTCAGGCCTTCATGGAGACATGGGGTCAGGAGATGGTGCTTCACTATCTGTCCCCCAATCCTAATGTCTCCCTGAGCTAGGCAGAGAACCTCTCCACCCACTCCCACACACTGCTCACAGAGGTCCAAGGTCCAAGTTCAGAAATGCCAGCCCCAATAGCTTGTGCTAGGTCTATTAGGGGATGGCCTGATACCATGAAATGCACAATTTACTCATCCTGTGTTGCCTGTAAAGGGTCCCTGATCCCCACCCTGACCCCTGTGAAGAATGGATGGCAGCTCTCAATACCTCTGTATCCTACAAGAGGAAATCAGGGTTCAGAGAGAAGAGAGAGCAAATGGAGCTGAGGCAGGAACAGAACCCCAGCATGTCTCCCAGGCTGGGGCCACACTGTGCAGTCTGGAACACCAACAAGTGCCCCTCTCCTTACGGGCCAGCTCAGCCTCCTGCCCTCCCCCACCCACCCCTGCGCCCCACCTGGGTGACCGTGTAGTCCTTCTCTTCCATCCGGTCTTTGATGATGCGGATCAGCGGGCCAATGTTGTAGAATTCAGCTTCCTCCAGGACCCCTGGGAAAGACAGAGCAGCCCAACGTCACTCCTACTGTCCCCACTCCACATTCTCCCCTTATCCCCTGCCCCCAAACCACCTTCTCCTGCACCAGCCACACCTGAGGGGTGAGCTGAGCATCTGTGCATTCAGGACGCAGGCAGGAGGGAGCGCTTCCTCCCCTGAAGCCTACACTCCCCAAGGAAAGGATGAATGCCACCACAGCCCCAGTCTCTTCCACTGTGCTGAACATGGGAACCCAAGGACACCTGCCAGGCCATAATCTAGGCTGCTTTAGGGCTATCACGAGACAGCAGACTCACTGGGACTGATCCCTAGAATGTCACCATGTGCCTTGGCCGACCCCCTAGTACATACCCTACTGATCATGTGCCTGCTGAATGCCAGGCACTGTGCTAGGCACATTCTACCCTTGATAGCATTTAATTTTCAGAGCCAGAAATAGGTATTTTCATCATCTGCACTGAACAACTGGGGAAACTGAAGCTTTGACAAGAGAAGTCAAGTGTAAGTGGCAAAGTACAAGTTTTTCAGACTACAAGCCCATGTTTTCCCACCAGACCCACACAATCTCTGCAGCCGTGCACCCCCCGGCTGCCGTCCTATAGTCTGCAAAGCCTTTCATGTGCTCATCACAAGTCCTGGGGACATGAGGAAAGCAGGTATTACTGTCCCCATTTTATAATTAAATTAACCTGAGAGATTAAGCAAGTCACCCCACCAGAGAGGTGGAATGAGCTCCCAGGTTGTTGGTCCCCTAAACTCTATAGGGCAGGAGACCATCTAGTCCTTTCCTTGACTGGCCTCTGGGCTCCATGGGTGTTACCCTGAAATTTATACCCTAAAAATCTATCCCCAGTGTGATAGTATTAGAAAGGGAGGGGGAGCCTTAAGGAAGTGATTAGGATATGAGGGTGGAGTCCCCAGGTTGGAATTAGTGTCCTTTTAAAAAGAGGACAAAGAGCTAAGACTTTCTTTCTGCCACATGAGGATATAATGAGTTGTCAGTTTGCAACCTAGAAGAAGATCCTCACCAGAATGGTACCATGCGGGTGCTCTGCTCTTGACCTTCCAGCCTCCAGACTATGAGAAATAAAGAAGCCCCCCAGTCTATGGTACGGTTATAGCAGCCCAAACCGACAAGGTGGGGGCCTATTTCTGATCTGTTGTCTGTCCCAAGTGACCACAAAGGACCTTACACAAAGCAGGTGGTCAGTGAGTGTTGCTGCCTGAGTGACAGAATTCTCCCCAGTGCCCTGGGTGGAGCCCTGCAGGTGGCAGGCAACTAACACTGCATCCCACATCCTCAGGGCCAGGAACTGAGCTACACATGGCTCTGTGCTAGCCCTCTGATGCTCAAAGCATTTTAGTGAGGTGGATGCTACTGTCACCCCATTTCACAGATTGAACGGACAGATTCCCCAGATTCCCTATGCCCCTGACTAGGGACCCTCGCCCTGTTGAAGGTGCTGAGGGTAGCAGGGCTTTGAGAAACCCAAAACCTGTAAACAGGCGTTGGCTGTGACGTGGCTGGAGTATATTCACCTCGCCTCCCTGTGGGACTGGTTCCTGCGCCCAGGCCACACCCATGGTATCTATGCTTCCCTAAGGGTACAGGGGGAAGCTGTGGGGCTCTGCAAAGCCACGTACATACAGCAGGCTCTGACACCAAAGCCCTGACCTACTGGGGAGATGCTTGGCTTCCACAGGGCTGTGGGAGGGGAGAACACAGCCTAGGGTGGGGAGCCATGGGCTATACTCAGTACACCACAGGCACAACTGCTGGGCATAGGCCTCATGACATTTGTGATCCCAAAGCAGGCTCTCCAAAATGCAGGTCACAGCCCCCATTTTATAGACATCATGGAGATGCAGAGAGGACAAATGACAAGTACAAGTTAGCCTGGCTGGGTTAGCTGACCCACAGCCATATCCTATGCCCCAAGGAAGAGTTAACTTGGCACTGGCTGTTGTCCTTGCCCTTGGCTGGTGCTTCGCTAAGTAGTTATTCTCTCAGACACGAATTCCCCATGGTCTGCTAGGCCCAGATGTGGACATCGATCTATAAGGCCTCAGCTACCCAGGCCTGGGAAAGACCAAAATGCTGCTAGGGAGCAGACTCGCCCCTCCGCTGCCTCCACCTACAACCGGCACAGTGCTGCAGAGGCTGCCAGACTTAGGGAAGAGTCACCGCCCTACCTACCTGCTGCTGCAAGCCCTTACCAGGCAGAGTCTGAGATCCTACATCTCCCAGAGGAAGAGAGCTACAGCTCTTCTCACGCCTGTCTCTCACCCCAGCCTCTGGGTATGAGAAAGGGCAGCCCTGCCCACAGTGGAGGCCACAGGGCCTCACTGGCTCCCTCTGTCCTCTGTGTGTCTCTGCCAACGGCACCCAGTGAAAGCTCAGGCCCATCAGCTTGGCAGAGCCCCCAGGCCCAGCCCACACGGGGGCTTTGGGAGTCCGCCCTGTCTGAGACAGGAAGAGGAAGGAAACACGGGAGAAAGCAGTTGTCTGTCCTGGCTGGGATAAACGGCTTTGGGCCTCCACAGAAGGCCCTGGCAGACTGCAGAGGACAGGACTAGCATGTGGGCTCCGGGCCAGCCCGATGGACCAACTCACCCTCCTCAGCCATGTCCTTGTCCAGCACCAGCTTGCCATGACGGAGGAAGTTCAGAATGGGCCCAAAGTAGGTGGGGTCACGGTCAATGAGGTAGGCCCCAGTCTCGTCCTACAGAGGGAAGGGACAGGCAGTGAAAGGAGAGTGAGGCTTCCCCTCTGCCCAACCTGCACATAGGCCCTCACACAGGCCTGAGAAAGGACTGCAGGGAAGGAGAGTCCAGGCTGCTCTTCCTTGAAACAAAGAAACATGATGAAAAAAAGGATCTGGAGCAGACAGACTTAGGTTCAAACCTTGCCTCTGCCTTTTCCTGACTGTGTGACCTTGGGCCAATGGTTTGGCCCCTCTGAGCATCACCCCTCTCTCCCATAATTAGGGGTCATTGTGAGCATCCAGAGAGGAGGTCTGAGTGGCACCTGGCCCAATGCAGGATTCAGTGAATGTTACTGTTAGAAGCTGTCCTCCTGAAGCCAGCCCCTCTGTCTCCATCAGTTTCCTAGACTTTCAGGGAATGTTTACAAATTTGCAAAGGAGCCACTATCTCAGGACACTCACAGCCCGCAGGGAGACAGGCAGGCACCAGCACAACTCCACAGAGGGAAGGGAGACATTAAGAGGTGAAGAGGACTTGCCCAAGGTCATGGTATCAGATGGTCACCAGATATTGGAGATAGAGGACCCTAGAGTCATCTCCAGACCAGGTTACAGATGAGGAAGCTGAGCCCAAAGCATGAAGTTGTCTGACCCAAGGTCATGCAGGCAGTTTGCTGCAGAGTCAGAATGGGAGCCCAGAAAAGGTGCCTGCCCCTGAGGCAGGGCCGTCGCTGCTCCCAGAGTAAGCCCAGAACAAAGGAACTTCAGGACTCCTCAGCCCACCTCCCTGCACCCCTCTTCCACCCACGCCACAAACTATGGGAAGAAGCAGACTCATCAGCTCCTTCCCCTTTGGGAAGGAAGGAAATGCCTACATGTCTGTTCTTCCCCATGACCCCAGAGTAGGGGAAGAGGCCCCGATCTGGCCGTGCTCAAAAGCTTCAAATGGCCGCGGCCTGCGTTGTCCCGTTGCCACAGCAATGGGCACATCCCTCACTCTCAGATCCACTTCTCCTCCTTCCTCCCGCCAGTCCTTCCCACCTCCCGCTGCTCGGAAACTACCCCAGCCGGGTCCCCAGCCCGGCGGGCGGGCAAGGCCGGACAGCCCCGCCGCGGGAGAGCAGAGGACCCCGGCCCGACGGCCGCCCACTCCGCGGGCCTCACCCGGTCCGACTGCAGCTCCTCCCCCTGGCACAGGCGGCTGAGGAAGGACTTCTGCTCGCGGCACAGCGTCTGCCGGGTGGTCAGGAACACCGTGCCCCCCACGTTGAGCCGCACCCACTTGCCCCAGCCGCCCGCGGCGCGGCCGCCCGCCCCCACCGGCGGCGCTGCCTCCCCGGCCTCCATCCTCATCGCCCGCCGGGCGTCTGCATCCTCCGCCGGGAGCGGGGGGCGGGCAGGTGCTGCGCGCCGGGCCCGCCGGGAGCTGTAGTCCGCACCCGGCTCGGCGTGGCCGCGGGGTCCCGCCTACGGCGCCCCTGCCCCGCCCCTGCCCCGCCCCGCCCCGCCCCGGACACGCCCCACCCCGGCCCCGGCCACGCCCCCGCCTTCATCTGCCCCTCCCTCCCGCAGGCCATATCCTGGGGCTCTCGGGAAAGCCCTTTGGCTGCGTCCTTGTGTTTGGGGAAGAAGCGGCTCCAAACATTGAGAGAACAGGGAGTGAGACCCAGATCGGCAGTCTTCCCAATCGCCCTCCGCATTCTCGCTTTTCCTTTTGTGCAGTCTGGGTAATCAAACAGCTAACAGGGAAGAAACTTCTCCCTCCTGAAATTCCCGTAGCATGCTCCTGTATCTGTCTAGTATTTTTTTTCATTTTGCCCTTTGTGCGTGTAGGCGTGTGGGGGGTATGAGAGCGGATTCTTTTCCCCCATAAGTTCTTTGAGGACATTTGGACTTAAGGCTGGCTGAGACCTTCTTTGTGCCAGAGGTTTTTTGTATGTGTATCATTCATATAAACTCTCAGCAGCCTTGTGAGGCTGATATTACCCATTTTACAAAAGGGGCCACAGAAGTGAAGTGACCGCCTGATGCACACAACTGGTGGGCTCCAGGTACATGGCCACTACCAAGGCCTCTTTCCTGCTTCTCAACCATGAATTGTCAGGGATCCTTGGGAAAGGCTTCAAGGGAGAAAGAGTAGAGAAGGCACTGGATCAAAGCAGGAGAACTGAGTTTTCATTCTGGCTTTTGTAGGGTAAGATGTTAGGAGAGGTCTCAGTTTTTCCACCTGGGGGGGAGGGTGTGTTTCTGTGGATCCCCTTCTGAGTTATTCCCCTGATATCCTGGAGGTGGGACTGACGCCTGCCTGCATCCTGCAGGATAGAAGAGGGGACACTTCCTGGTGGGGGCTGGGACCAGGGAAGCTTGAGGGCTGAAGGGGAAGTTGTTCTTAGCGTCCTCTCCTTCTTACTGCCCTAGTCCTGGTTCTGGACGAAGGATGGGGGTGGATCTGGGGCTTCCTTCAGGACGAAGTGGAGGGATCTGGGGCTTCCTTCATTGATCCAGAGTCACACACGGAGGTGCTGAACACTGGGCAGCCGGGCCCTGTGCTGGGAGAAGCTTCCCTGTTACTCCCAAAGTCCTGCCTTCTCTGTAAAGCCTTTCCCCAGGGCAGGGAGTGAGTCAAAGTTCTGTTAGAACCCTGCTTCTAGGAATTCACGAGTGTGTTCTTGAGCAACTTCCTCTCTAAGCCTGTTTTCTTTCTTGCAAAATGGGAATTATAATAGTTGTGACCCTGGAGCATTGTGTTTAGGTTAAATTATGTAATGTCTGTAAATGCCTAGCATAGTCCCTGGCATTCAGCATTTTGAATGAATGGGTGAAGGGGTGTATGAGATGGGATGTCAACTGGTCCTGACAGATCAGCAGCACTCCTAGTACCTGGTGTTAGCAAAAACCAAAGAGCAGGAGACACTTCTTTGTCCACTTAAAGGTTGTAGGCAAGGGAGAAACATCATCAAATTTGCAACTGGGACCACCTCTTGGGCTGTACCAAGGATGTTTTGGAACATGAAGAGACCAGTTAGGAGGCCACTTGCATCTAGATCAGGAGTAGGGGCAGTCCAAACCAAGGCAGCATCACCAGGAGCAGGTGGAATCAATGGACATTTATAAGTGGAATTGAAAGACTCAGGTTCAAGGTCTATGGAGGAGGGAGAGGAGTCAGGCTCACCACCCTGGCTACGGGCTGGAATCAAGTCAACAGTGGTTTTGAGGGGTAGAGGCAGATTTGGGGAGTAAGCAGAGAGATGAGGAAGTCAGTCTGAGGACAATCTATTTTTATAGTGCCTGTGGGGAAAGTGACAATTGTCCCTCCAGATATGATACTCAGAATGACAACATGGGCTGGAGAGAACAGGTGGCACTGTCCTCACCCTTGGGAGGGGAGGAGATCCCCAAGGAGGATATGAAAGATCTTGGAGCAAGGTCTCAAGAGATGGGGTCAGGGAAAGGGGGATCAAGTGGGGGAAGAGGAAAGAGCAAAGCTGGAGGGGGAGGAACAAGAGTGTTCCAAAGGCCAAGTATGGGCCAGTGTGAATGAAACAAGGAGTTTACTTGGGGAGTGAAAGATGGAAAGGTCAAGTTCAACATCCTAGAGCTGTAGAACCCAGGTTTGCCAGACCCAACCTGCTCCCGTAAATGTGACAGAAGCAGGTGCAGAGGTGCAGGGTGACTAACATGGGATTAATGGGAGATGTGGGACTGCCTCCCAGTTCCTGGGGCTGCCTCACCCCACTGTGGAGTGGGAACCCCACGAGACTGGTACAGCCCTGAGGTTTTAGGCACAGGAGGAATGTCTTGAATGTGGCACTTTGGGCAGCTTACTCTGGCATTGGTGTACCAGTAGAGATAGAGAGATCCTGGGGGCAGGGAGGGAGCTGTGGCAAGGGGAGGGTAAGTGCCAGTGTTCATGTTGTGGGGAACTTGCCCAGAGCACCATCTTCTCATCTGTTTCCCCTACTGCATAGTTAAATCCCTGAGGACAGGCACCATCCCTGAGCTGCCAGCTGCCACACTGCAGGTGCCAAAGGTGTCAAACACTGGGCTTAACTTAGTGCAGGTGAATAAGACAAAAAGCCAAACACATTGGGACTGTCTTAAGGACAGGGATCAGGCTTTGTCCTCCAGCTGAACATCCATGTTATCTGATTTATGCTTCCTGTGTGCTGGGCACTGTTCTAAATGCACGCACCTGTGTTTTCAACAAAGACAAGTTTGCCATCTACTACTCGCCAGACACCACATTCCAGGCCTTCTGTAACAACACATAAGTGGCAGTTGTCATGTATTGAGGGTTTTTTCTGGACCACCTAGTGCCCTTGCATTATCTCTTATAATTGTCCCCCAAAGCCCATGAGATCGATGCTGTTCCACCCCCACCATACAGATGGTGAGACCAAGGCAGATGGTGAGAGGTTGTGGGCTCTTCCTAGGTTATGCTGGAGGCTGCCAAGAGCAGAGCTGGCCTCCAAGCCTGGTCTCATTGACTCTAAAGCCAAAGCCAATGGCCATTCTGCTCTCCTGCCTCCCATGGCATCCCACAGCACTCTTGTAGCAAGTGTTCTCAGACCATGTTATGGACGGTGAGGAATGCTTCTAGGGGCTGGTCCAATGCAGGCACATCTGTCCTTAGCACAGGGCTGTCATTGTTGTCCTGTAGGAGTTGTCCATTGGGCTAGAGTCCTGGAAGTGTCAGGTGGAGGCTGGCCAGCACCTTTGACCCCAAAGTGGAGGGAAAGGCTTGGGCTGAGACAGTCTCACTCCTCCTGCTTTCTGCAGAGCTCCCCCTCTGGCGTCCCCAGCACCCCCTTCAGTAAGCACCTCAAATGCTCCTACTTGGGGCAACAACCTCACTGATGAGGGACACAGTCAACAACCAGGTGAGAAGAGCCAGGGCCCATAAATAGGGCCAACAGGTGTGCCATCATATCCCTGCCTGTGCCTAGGCAGGCTTTGTCTGAGGGTGGTATGTCTGAGTGGAAAAGCATGGGGTTGGGAGAGGGTGCACCCACCTCTTAAGAAGACTTTTGGCCTCCTCCCTCCTACCAACCTGAAGGGCATTTAGGCCATCACTGTGTTTGTTGAGCACCAACTATATGTCAGGCACTGAAACTCAGGGATGAAGATGTTGGAAGTGTTCTCTGCCCTAAAGGAGACTTTGGTTTTAGAAAGGCAAGCTGGAGAGGTTTGGACAAAACATGGCTTCCAGATAGCCCTACCTGTAATCACAGGCTGTTATTCTTCCTAGTTTTTTCCATATCCTTTCCAGTTAGAGGACAAGGGTCCTCAGATGCTTTTCAGGGCAATGCCTAAGCTGGAGTAGGGCCAGACTTCAAATTCCTGTTGGTTAGTTATACTGTCCCCTGCTGTCTGCTCTGGGAAGAGCAGCCTCACTACTTTGTAATATGGCTCTGGCTTCTGCTTGAAAGTACCAGCCTAGGATACCAGCCTAGGCTTTGTGGCTTGCTATTTGGGTGACCTTGAAAAAGTCACTTAACCTCTCTGAAAGAAGGGCAAAGAGGCCACCTCAAATGACACCAGTGCAGAGTGGCTGTCATTCCTTCTGCTAAACCCCTGTGACCTAGAGTGACCTGGGAGTCTCTCTACTGCAGATAGAGCTGAACGAAGGAACACCAAATACATCCTGAAGTTCCCACCCGAGCACACCACCGAGTCCTGCTTTGAACCCTCTCACTTTAACAGCAGCATGTCCCCCTGCAGAGCGGCCCTTCATATCTACTGCCAGTTCCTTGATGCTCTTCATTCCCGCTGGGATTTTTAGATTCAGTTCTCCTCCTCCCCAAGTTCAGCATGTCAGAACATTCTGATTATCCTCCACTCCTTTTTTTGTTCTTTATGTGAAATCCAGTCCTATCACTGCCTGGGGACTGACTCTGCTACTTATGCTTGGTGTGGGTGCTGATTTTGTGCCTGCACCTTTTCAGGTCACCGGAGAGAAACAGGCATATCCGATCAAAGAGAGTGCATCCTGATTAGTCAGAACTATTCGTGCATAAGAACAGGCTTCTAGAAGCCTGAGGTCCAGGGTTGAAAACTCTGCTCCATGGAACCCTGGCTCAGGACACCTGGTTAGTTGCTACATAGCCTCTTCAAGCCCCACTTTATACCATTGGCAATATTTACATCATAGTGTTATTCATAACTTCTTAGTGCTGTTGTGTGCAGTGAATATTAGCTTTATGACTGAGCATCTATTATGCACCAAGGCCAGGGCTACAAGTATCATCCTCAGAGGGGCTAGATAGTGGCCCATAGAATAGAACATTTAGAAGGTAACAAGTATGTCGCCATGCTTTTTACCTACAACTTCCTCTGGTTGGCACATTCGCCCAGCCTACCTCAAGCGCTGGCTTTGGAATTTCAGAAGTGAATTAGCATCTGAACTTCTGCTAGAGCCCACAGAGGGTTAGGGCAAGTGGGCCAACTCCAGGGGTCGCCGTTCACGTCGCAAAAAGGCAGTCAAGGGTCAGGGGAAGGAGGTGCCTTCTCTAATTTGCACAAAGGGAGGAGCGGGGCCTGGCAGTGAGGCTGCCCTCCGGCTGGGGCTGGACTACCTTGGCCTGGGGCTTGGCTGGCTCCCCAACCCGCCCTCACAAGGCTGGGGGTGCGGACCGTGACGCAGCCTCACCAGCAGGGGGCGCGCCTGTCTGCCCAGGTCCTTGGGGGAGAGACTACAGAAGCAGCAGCGGGCGGCTCCCCCATTCCCGTGGTCCTGTCCGCTGGTGTAGGTCCCCTTTTCAGAAGCTCAGCCCTGGGTCCTGAGACTCTTGCCGGGCACCTTCCCCAGGCCCTCTTCTCTCCACTAAACAGTCTCTCTGGCTTCAGTGCACGTTAATTCCACTGCTTCATGACACAGAACCAGGGATCTACTACCTGCCCCCTGGGTTCCTGCCCTTTCTGCCAAAGAACATATATGAACTTGGGAGAGGTCCAGGGAGTGTTCAGCGCTCTTTCCAGCCCCAGCCTTACCCCCCTGCTCCTTCCACCCTGCATCACCTGGCTGGGAAGCGGGGATGGGGATAGGAGAAGGAAGGGTAGGAAAGGTGTTCCTTGTGTTGTGCCCTTTGTTCACTGCTGTGGCTTTGGTCTGGCTGGAGCAGATGTTGGTCCCCTGGGACACTCAAGGATCACTCTACTGGATCCTGATGTTCCCTCTTTGCCCCCAGCCCTCATGCACAAAGTCCCTTTGGACAGCTCCAAGCCATTTCTCTTCAGCTGGGCCCAGAAAGCCAGCAGGCATCCTTCCCCGTGACCAGGCTCATCAAAGGCAGCTGTCTCTCCTGACTGCACCCAGGAGAAGCTGGCCAGGCCAACATCGCACCTGCAGGCTTCCCAGACATGGGGCCTGCCCAGTTCTGAGCCCCTCAGAATCCAGGATGCACAGGTCACACTCTACAAGTGGCCTCTTAAAGCCCCTTTCACTCAGCCTGCAGAAAGGAGAGGCACCCCATGTACCTCCCACCATGGGGCGGCACCCCAACAACTGCTTCTAGGGAAAGCATTCTTCTACCTTCCAGCGGCTCCCAGAAGTATCTTTCCTATCTCTACTGTGGGCAGGAGAGGGGCTGTTTCCTAAGCTTTCTACAAGTAGGTCTTGAGTGTTTTGATATTAAGAACTGCTTTAGGGCGGTAACTGTGGCTCAGTGAGTAGGGCGCTGGCCCCATATACCGAGGGTGTGGGCTCAAACCTGGCCTGACCAAACTGCAAACAACCAAAAAAAAAAAAAACCCCATGAAACTGCTTTAGATGGTTCAGTTCCTCTTTGTTTTAGAATGTAGCTGCAGTGAGCCATCCTGGCTGAAACAGTATCAGAAAAACCTGCATTAAAACAACAACAAAACATATCATTTTGAAAATAATTTCAAGGAAAAGTTGCAAAAATTATACCCCCAACATCCCACAGAGCCTTTGCCCATATTCGCCAAATGGTAACATTTTACTTCCTTTGTTTTTTCCGCCCTCTCACCGCACCTTCCTTATTTTTCTAATCTGTTCAAGGGTAAACTGCAGTTAATGACCTTTCACTTCTAAACTCTTCAGCCTGATTTCCAAAAAACAAGGACATCCTCTCCATAACTACAGTACAATTATCAAGGTCAAGAAATTAACATTGCTATACAGTATTAACTTATTTACAGATTTCTTCAAGTCTCCTTTGTCCCACTAGTGTCCTTTACAGCAAAAGAAAAAACAATGCTAAAAAGCAGCCAGGATCTGATCTAGGACACATTGTATTCCCTTGTCATGTCTCTTTAGTTCTTTGATCTGAAGTTTCTGTCTTTCATTTTTGAAGAGTATAGTTGATTTATTTTGTAGAATGACCTTCCATGTGGGTTTTCTAGTATTTCCTCATGATTAGATTCATTGTAACCATTTTTGCTAAGACTACCATAGAAGTGATGCTGCATTCTTTCTTTCTTTCTTCTTCTTTTTTTTTTTTTTCTGAGACACAGTTTCACTATGATGTCCTCCATAGAGTGCTGTGCTGTCACAGCTCACAGCAACCTCAAACTCTTGGGCTTAAGTGATTCTCTTGCCTCAGCCTCCCAAATAGCTGGGGCTACAGGTGCCTGCAACAACGCCCAGCTTTGTTGTTGCTGCAGTTGTCATTGTTGCTTTGTTTTTTAGCTGGCCCAGGCCAGGTTGGAACCTACCAGCTTTGGTGTATGTGGCCGGCACCCTACCCACTACGGGTGCCTCGGGTGCTGCCTCTTCTTTTTTTCTTTGAGATAGAGTCTCACTTTGTCTGCCTCAGTAGAGTGCTGTGGCCATAACACCCAGCTGTTTTTAGAGATGGGGTTTTGCTCTTGCTCAGGCTGGTCTCCAACTCCTGAGCTCAAGTAATCCACCCCCCTTGCCAGAGTGCTAGGATTATAGGCGTGAGCCACTGTGCTAAACCCATGCTGTATTCTTGTAGTGCTTGTTTGGAGGAATCTTACCCCATTACTGGCGGGGTTCCTTCTGACCATTTTGTTATGGTAGCGTCTGTCAGTTTCACCCTTCCCTTTGAATTAATCAGTATCTTAGGGGAGATTCACTAAGACTATGTTAATATTCTGTTTCCCATCAAACTAATTTATTGCATCATTAATTTTCACCATTGATTATTCTTGCCTGAAGTAATTATTATTATGTGATTTTCTAATTCTCTGATTCCTTCTACATTTATTGGGGGACAGTCTATTGGAGGAAGATATTTCTCTTCTCGTTCACTCATGCATTTATATCAATATGGACTATTAGATTCTTGTTTTATTTGGCAGGTTACAATTTGTTAGTGATTTTAATGCTCAAATTGTCTAAGATTTGGTCAATGGGAGCTCTTCCAAGTTGTACCCTATATGCTTTTAAAAATAAGTTTTCTTTTACACTGTTGGTAGGATTGCAAACTAATACAGCTTCTTTGAAAAGAAGTATGGAAAATCCTCAACTCGAAAAAGACCTTCCATTTGATTTCACAATCCCATTACTAGGCATCTACTTGGAAGAAAAAAAATAATTTTATCATAAGAACGTTTGCCTTAGATTGCTTATCACAGCTCAATTTATCATCACCAAGATGTGGAATCAACCCAAGTGCCCATCAACCCATGAATGGATTAATAAACTGTATGTATATGTATACCATGGAATACTATTCAGCCATACAAAAGATGGAGACATTATATCTTTTGCGTTAACCTGGATAGAGTTGGAGAACATTCTCTTTTAGTAAAGTACCACAAGAATGGAAAAGCAAGTATCCAATGTACCTATATACTCAAGTATAAGTTGAGTTTTTTCGGCACAAAATTTGTGCCGAAAAACCCGAACTCGGCTTCTACTCAGGTCCTCCAAGTTATGGGCTTTGGTGCACACGTACCTGATCAAATGCACATAGTCTCCAGTCGTCTTCTGCCATCTGCTTGAGGGGGCGGTGCTTCAGCTCAGTCCACAAGTCTCGGCTGAGCTGAAGAGGTAGGCGGCTGAACTGAGCTGTATTCCACTGAACTATTTAACCCACAATATTTAATGGCACATTTAATTAAATGAAAACCCCATTTAACCAGTTTTGAAGGATTTTAACCTTTGTGATTTAGCTCGATTACCTGTTAAGCTATGGTTTTCTGCACTTTATTTAAAGTTTTAAAGTTGTTGTTGCTAGTTCACAGCTTTTCTTTAGCAATAAATATTGAAAAGCATTTAACCTACTGATTCCTCAATTATTGTAATTGTTTTGGGTATATATTTTTATTTTTGAAATTTACCAGTGGCTGCTGCATTTACCACCTCGGCTTATACTCGAGTCACTAAGTTTTCCCCGGTTTTTAGGGTAAAATTAAGGCTTATACTCGGGTCGGCTTATACTTGAGTATATACGGTATTTAATACTAATATGAAGCCAGTAAACGAACTAATACATGCCCACACAAGAGAAAAACTCGATTTAATTCAAGTTGTGGGTAGGGGAGAGGAGAGCAGCAAGGGGGATTGGTAAGGTCTCACCTAACAGGAACGCTGTAAGGGTGTATGGCACACCTCCTGGGTGACGGGGCAGTACCACAACAGGGACCTTACAGAACAAATGCAAACATTGTATTCTCAGTGTTTGTACCCTCATAGTAATCTGAAAAAATTTTAATGTTCTTAAATAAAACACTATCTTTTTTTTTAAATTGTGGTAAAAGACAGGTAACATAAAATTTATTATCATAACCACTTTTAAATGTATAGCTTATTGGCAACAAGTACAATCACATCGTGAGACTGTCACCATCATCCATGCACAAAGCTCTTTTTATCTGGCAAAACTGAAACTCTCTGCCCATTAAACAGTAACCCCCCCACCCCAGCTCCGTTCCTGTACCCTTTTGACCTGTCCCCATTATTCCTGGAGCACCCCCTTGTTTCTTCACCCAGCAAAATGATCTGGGCTAATATTGTGCTTTCCCTGCCCAGGCAGTTCCAGCTCTTTTTGTTGATTAATTTTTTCTTTTTTTTATTTTTGAGACAGGATCTTGCTCTGTTGCCAAGGATAGAGTGTAGTGCCATTGTCATAGCTCACTGTAACCTCAAACTCCTGGGGCTCAAGTGGTCCTTCTACCTCAGCCTCCCAAGTAGCTGGAACTACAGGTGCACGACATGACACCTGGCTGATTTTAGTAGAGATGGGGTGTCACTCTTGCTCAGGTTGGTCTCAAACGCCTGAGCTCAAGCAATCCTCCCATCTCAGCCTCCCAGAGTGCTAGGATTACAGGGGTGAGCCACCATGCCCACCCCCTTAATGTTATTTAAAACCAAGACCTGAGCACTAGGCGGGCTCACTGCACGAGGCTGTCATGGCTTCTGGGCACTCAGGGAACAGAGCTAGAGCTAAGAACCATGCTCTCTCGCCGTCACACCGGTCACACGTCTGTTTCTATATCTGTCTTAGAAATCCTGAGTTCACACTGATGTCTCCAACTCCAGTCTAGCACCGCAGAGTTCATTCTAGCCTTCTTCCTTTGCGTGTTTATTTTTCTTCTCTCTGATAGGTAAAAGAAAAATGATTCCTAGTATCTTCAATATATTTACTTAATTGCTCCATGCTAGTTTTATCATTGGTAACCCATAACACTGTGAAAAACAAACCTAGTCACAAGAGTCCAATATTTGTCTTCAGAGGTTTTTGCTTTTTTTGTCTGTCTGAGGATATACAGTCAAAACAGCCAAAATAACGTGTTCAAGAGTTACTTGGGTGGGTGGAGGGGAACAGAAGTTATCGGGTTAATTCTTTCCTCTCTTCAGTGTAGTTGTGTTATCCCTTTGAAGTAAACTTAGGTTTACTTGTTTCTGTGTGTATTACATTTAACACCCCCTAGTTTTTGTTAATTTAATATATTTGTATGCTCCAAACTATGCAAAAAGGTATATGCAAGAAAGGAAAACGATCTGTTCTACTCTGTTCATACCCGTCCTCATAGCTAATCAGTCTCATTCGTTTCTGGTTTGTCCTTTGATGTTTCTTTCTCTTTTTTTATTGTTAAATCATAGCTGTGTACATCAGTGCAATCAAGGGGTACAATGTGCTGGTTTCATATACAATCTGAAATATTCTCATCAAACTGCTCAATGTAGCCTTCCTGGCATTTTCTTAGTTATTGTATGTAGACATTTGTATTCTGCCTTTAGTAAGTTTCGCCTGCACCCATTCTAAGATGCACCCAGGTGTGGCTCCACCCATTACCCTCCCCCCACCTTCTTTGATTTTTTTTTGTAGAAATGTATAGATACATGTATGTTTCAATTTCCCCTTCTCGCCTATACAAAGGATAGTGCACTATGGATACTCTTTTTAACTTTGTTTTTCTTTTTCACTTAGCAATATATCCTAGAAATCACTCCACATAATTTCACAGAGATTTTCTCCTTCTTTTTGGGTCTGTACCGTGCTTCATTGTGTGATTGTATGATGGTCTATGCAACCATTCATGTGTATGTGTATATAGTGTAAATATTCTTGTGTATTTGATGTTTCATGTGAACATGTATCTTACACACGTAAGTGGTTTCTATTATTTTACCAGGACAAATAATGCTGTAACAAATAATTAAGTTATGCAGAAGTATGTTCATATTGTTGGATGAAGAGTGCATGTGGGAATACTTAAAGGGAGAATCAGATCTTAATGTGCTTGCATTGCTGGTAATAATGATTTTAAGTTTGAAACCAATATCCAATTATTAATTGTTAGTAGATTAGAAATATTATTAGGGGCTCAGCACCTGTAGCACAGTGGTTATGGCACTAGCCACATACACTGAGGCTGGTAGGTTCAAATCCAGCCTGGGCCAGCAAAACAACCATGACAACTGCAACAAAAAATAGCCAGGTGTTGTGGTGGGTGCCTGTAGTCCCAGCTACTTGGGAGGCTGAGGCAAGAGAATCGCTTAAGCTTAGAAGTTGGAAGTTGCTGTGAGCTGTGACGCCATGGCACTCTGCCAAGGGCGACAGCTTGAGACTGTCTCAAAAAAAAAAAAAAAAAAAGAAAGAAAGAAAAAGAAATATTACTAGGAATAGGGAACAGAGTCTGGGCAAAGGAGGACAATCATGGAGAATTGATTCAGATTCAGTTTCTTGGCTTTGAGCACAAAGTGCAAGATCTTGTCATTTTAATATTCTGAAATCTGGTGTGTTGTATGTCCCCCCTCCCCTCACAGTGGCCGTGCTGCCATGGGCTGGAGGCCTTGAAGCTGCTTCCTACCAGGACGGGGCTGTGTGCACTGGGAGAACGCTTTCTTTAAACTTACTCCACTACAGGAAGACTTGCTCCAGACTAGATAAGGAGAAGATACATCTCTTTTCTTCTGTCACCTTAATTGTCACCGAAGGCTATCAGAGTATTAAAAGATCACATCTGTGGTGTGTGACTGTGGGTCAGCTAGGATTTGGTCCGTGAGTCAGTCTCTAATTGGCTACCTTATCAAGATTCTGTTTGTATTAAGACCATATACCTGAAAACAGTAAAAAAGAACAAGTAAATCTGTGCAATTAACATAATCAGTTGTAGAGTTAGTCTAGTTAGTAGAAATGCAAGCGCAGCGTGAACCTTGCCTTGTTTTCTTAAGATTTATGACTGTAACACTAATATATAAAATATAGAGCTAGCCTGACGCTCGGGGTGACATCCTGGAAGCCTCATGAAGAAGCGTGTGCAGCCTCCTGAGCACCGCTGCTCTTAAAACTATCTCTTTGTGTCTATTATTTCTCTATATTAATATTCTATAACTCCTACTAATAATTTTCTGTTGCTCTCCCACACCACCAGGCCACAAGGAAATAAACCCACTGTGTGTCGAGGCTGGTCTGCGACAGTTGGAGGCATACTTTCAGGGTAAATTCCTGGAAGTGGGGTTGTTGGGTCAAAAGATAAGGGCATATATGGTTTCCCTATTACCAAATTTCCTTCCCCAAAGGACTAAACCAGTTTGTACTCTCATTAACAAATACGAGAGGCCTGTTTCCATTTTCACCCTTCTGTAGTTAAAATGTATCTCACAGAAGTTTTAATATGCTTTTCTCTAACTATGAGGGAATGATGGACATCTTTTTGTATGTTTAAGGACCATATATAAAATCTCTATGTACATGGTATGTGTGGATTGTCTGTTCATGGGTAAAAGAAGCCGTTTTTAAAGTTAAATTTGTGGTCTTTTATTACCTCCATTTTTGAGATGTTTTCTTTTTAATATTAGGGACAGTATCCCTTTGTATATGATAGATGTTGCAAATATCTTCTCCAAGATTGTCAGCTATCATTGTTGTTTGGCAGGCCCAGGCTGGATTTGAACCCGCCAGCTCAGGTGTATGTGGGCTGGCACCTTAGCCGCTTGAGCCACAGGCACCAAGCCTCTTTTGATTGGTTTTCTTTTTTTTTTTTTTTAACTGTGCAAAAGTATCTCATTATGAAGTCCGTCCATCAATATTTTACATTGTATTGTATTTGGATTGGTTTTTTTAGAGACATTTTGTCACCCTCAGTAAAGTGCCGTAGCATCATAGCTCACAGCAACCTCCAACTCCTAGGCTTAGATGATTCTCCTGCCTCAGCCTCCCAAATAGCTGGGACTACAGGCACCCACTGCAATTCCTGGCTATTTTTTGTTGCAGTTTGGCTGGGGCTGGGCTCGAACCCACCACCCTCAGTATATGGGTCTGGCGCTCTACTCACTGAGCCACAGGCACCACCCTGTTTTTGGATTTTGAGTCAGTTAGAAAACCTTTCTACGTACCCAGGTTATAGAGGAATTCGCCCATATTTCCTTCCAGTCCTTGGATAATTTCACTTTTTGCATTTAGATCCATGATCCATTTAGACTGTTCACTCTTATACATGGTGTGACCTGCAGAGCCTGCCTTATCACTTCCACATGCTCACTGGTGATCCTAGCACCTCTATTATATTATCAAGTCCAGCTTTGCTTCAAAGTTTAAGATGCTTCATTTATCATATAGGAAGTTCCCTGTGTCCTAGGGCCTAATTCTGGACTTGCCGTTCTAGTCCTCTGGTCTGTCCAGCCATGCACAACACACACTGTTTTGATTAGTCTTTAGAGTATTCTTGGAGGGCCAGTCCCTTTTTGCCCCCTGTTTTCCTGCTGTTCTTGCATATTTGATTTTCCATGTGAACTTAAGTGTCAGAATTTTTAGCACCCTAAAAAAGCTCATTGGTGTTTTTATTGGGGTTGGGTCAAATATATAAATTATCTTAGAAAGAATTGACATTTTTATAACAAGGGATGTCTTCCATTTGTTCAAATCTACTTCTGGGTCTTTTAGGAGTTTATTTTAATGTTTTTCTCCACAGGCTTCGTACATTTCTTTTTAAAATCTTTTTCAGTCTTTTGTGTTGCTGTTCACACTGAGGTTATTCTACCATTATATTCTCTAACTGGCCATTGTTAGAGTATATGAAGGCTGTTGATTTCCAAATGCTAATTTAATGGCTCACTAATTTCTTTTACTGTTTGAGTGACTTTTATTTTATTTCTTTCATTCCATGGGGTCCCATTATGTTTCCCAGCCTGGTCTTGAATTTTGGGTTCATATGATCCTTCCACCTCAGCCTCCAGAATAGCTAGGGACCTTAGATGTGCCACAACACCTGGCTTGAGGAACTTTTATTAATTCCCTGAGGCTTTTCAGGCATCATATCACCTGGAAACAAATACAGTTTTCCTCCTGCTTTTTCAATTCTCATGCCTCTAATTGAGTTTTCTTGTCTAATTGCATTGGCTAACACCTCTAGTACAGCATTAAACAGTAGTGACAACCTGGGCATCCTTATCTTGCCTTGTTGCTGATCTTAGTGGAAATGCCTCTACTGTTTCCCTATTAAACAAAATGCTATGGAGGGAGGGAGGGAAGGAGGGAGGAAGAGAGAGAGAGAGACATTTATATTGTGTTTTATTTTATATGTACAAATAATATCTGTAATATACCCAAGAAACTGTAACAGTGGTTGCTTGGGATAGAGATTAGCTCACTGGGAGGTGTCCTGGGAAAGGGATGGTCTATAAATCCTTTTGAAATTTACTCAGAGTAGAGGTGTTATTTTCTCAAACAATAATTCATTTTTAAAAATCCAGTTATTGGCCAGGTGTGGAAGCTCACACCTGTAATCCTAGCACTCTGGGAGGCTGAGTTGGGTGGATTGCCTGAGCTCAGGAGTTCAAGTCTGAGCAAGAGTGAGACCCCATCTCCAGTAAAAATAGAAAAATCAGCCGGGCATTGTGGTGGACACCTGCAGTCCTAGCTACACAGGAAACTGAGGCAGGAGGATCACTTGAACCCAGGAGTTTGAGGTTGCTGTGAGCTGTGATGCCACGGCACTGTACCAAGAGCAACAAAGTAAGACTCTGTCTCAAAAAAAAAACAAACAAAAAAAAGTGAGTGTGATGATAACTGAGCCCAGTTATTGCAACTACTATTCGGACTGTACTGTCCTTGACAGGTAGGCAAACATGTGACTTCCCCTAATGATACTGTCTCACTCTCTATTGTGATATGTTGCCTCAACTCTCGATAGTCCAACACACCCATCCCCACTGTACCCAATGGCCAGGCCAGGCGAGCTGCAGCCTCCTGGGCTTGCTGCCTCCTGCCTGCTCCCTACCTGTGCTCCAAGGCTCTACCTCCATTCTCCTACCTGCTTTTACCCTCCATTAACCCTCCACAAATATGGAGGTTGTTATAATACATGGCCTACATTGAAGGACTCAGTTCCCAAATCTGACTCTGGCTCTTTCTGCTCCACATAAGTTTGACAATCCTACCTTGCCTCCCACCTCAAGGGATCAAGAGTCCTGGAGAAACACATGGAAGAAAGCACATCTAGCTAGGCAAGTAAATTTGCCTCTGGCTGCCTTATTCCTCACCTGCATACAAAGCATGTGTACAAACATGTGTTTGTTCGTATGCATGTGTGTGCACTGTGTATGTGTGCTTGTGTTTGTAGGAAGCTTAGGAACCCCCCAAGAGAAGCCTGTCCCCTCTTCTATGATCCCCTGCATAGTTCTGTCCTGCAGAAGATGAAAGCCTGTAGTCATTTTTCCAGGAGGTAAGGAAGGCCCAGCCCCAGAATCTGCCCTGTGAACTTGGGTGACTCACCTGACCCTTTTCCTGTAAATTGGAGGATAAGAACTCCTATTTCTCAGGGTTGTTAGAGTAAATGGAGGCAAAGCACTTAGCATCCTCCTGCCACATGGAAAGCACTCAGCAAACAGGAAGGATTATTAAGGCCTCTGGCAGCCCTGATGATGTATGCCAAACATTCATTGGCCTCTGAAGAGAAAAAGGAAAAGCTTCCCCTTCATCCTCTGAAAGTTTTCTGCAAATCAATTGACAAAAGACAGATAAACAGGAGAAAAGGCATACAAAATTTATTTTAGTGATTATGCCTGAACCTACTGGGGTACATACAAACGCTTACACACCCTTCATCATGGGGGAAATGTGACAATTTGAGGGATAATCAATGATTTTTAGGGAGAAATTAATAGGCCTAACACACAGACAGTGACTAGTAACTAACTGTCTTTGGAAATTGAATGGGATGGAAAGCAGATGACAGTTTGGGGTGAAATCTGTCTGAGCTCTACGTGGGGTGTTTAATTTTCAGTCTCTTCCTCTGTGATTCAAGTTCTACTCTTCCCTGGCTAATAACATTTCAGGGAAGGCAATCACATTCCTCTTTGATAGGTCTGGTTTCTAGGTACATACAGGAACTTCAGAGAACAGCTTCATCCCATGCTTTGGGAGAGACTGAGGACTGAGAAACAGAAGGAGGTGGGAGGTCAGAGGGACCTTGAGGCTGTTTCCTATCAAGCACTGTATTTTGGGGTCTGGTTTTGAGCCTTAACACCCCGTCTATATCACTCACTTTGCTGGTGCCAGGAAGAGAAACATGCACAAGATATACTTGTATTACTCCTCAAGGGCTCACAGCCCAACCAGAGGAGGCAGGAAGGGCAGGTGCAGGACAGAATATTAGTAATAGTAATACCATAAACATTTATTTGGTGCTCACTGTGGCAGCTTCCATCCTCAGTGCCTTGTATGAGTGAATCATTTCATCTTCACAGCTACCCTATAAAGTGGATTATACTCATGTCGCAGGTGAGAAAACTGAGGCCCCTGAGCCAAGGAGTAGAAGTTGGGGTGCTCTAGATGCTGCACTTTGAACCTGTCTCCTACTGCGTCTCCACCTGGAGCTGGGGGGCACAGTCCAGGGAATCCATAAGAGGGACTGGCGACCCATATAGAGGTGCCTCTCAGACCAGGACACAGCCCCTCCACCTTCCCGGGTTCTCTGTGATTCATCTCTCAGTGAATCCCCTCCCCTCACACAGTGTTGCCAGGGTCTGCATCTGCCGCTTCCCACGAGGCCAGTGCCCCCTCTCAGGGTGTCTTCATCCTCTGTGCCCCCAGATTCTGACTCAAGGCCTGTCTCTAGCAAATGCACTGGAACTGGCCTATATCTTGGGGGGTGGGGTTTGGGTTTCTGGACCAAAGCAGTGACCAAGACAGGAAGACACAGAACTCTACCAGTCCTGGTGCAGCCTAACTGTAGCTATTGGAGGCAGAGTCTCAGATCAGTGGCTGCTAGGTGTAGGTGGGGGTGATACACACTAAGATTGGGACATTGGCACAGGAGCAGGTTAGGGGCCCAGCAGGCAGTGACACAGGGACCTGGTTCAGGAGAGTGCCAGTTGCACAAGGGTCTGGCCATTGGAATGGATGGCCTTATGCAGAGAGCATGAGCCCACATGGAAGCAGAACGAAGAGGACTCTAAAGGACATGGACATTGAACTGCAAGGGTAGCCAGTGAGGACGGTTGGGAGTATCAAGGACTTGGGTACCAAAAAGTCATAATGGTTGCAGCCATTTAGCTTAGGGGCAAGCAGCCTCTAAAGACTATCACTGTGCAAGAAAGGGATAAAACAAAGCCACTGGCAATCCAGGTATGCCCAGTTCACCACGTTCCACCCCCAATAGGTTAAAGTGCTGAAAATTTTGGTGCTTAAAATAATAACACTTTCACCTAACCTGAACATTTCATAACCGCCCAAATGACTCATTCTCCATGAGTTGAGGATAATAATGTCCCATTGTGTGTATATAGCCAAGGTTATTCCAGTAGATGTGGTGCCTTACATTGAACTTTACCTTATCTGACAGCACACCCACCTGGTGCGTGGCAGAATTGAGTTTGTTCCCATTTCTCAGATGAGAAGACTGGGGCCCTAGCAGGAAGGCAGAACTGGGCCTGGTGTAAAGCTTGCCCCAGAGCACAAAGGCCAAATCCCCACATTGATCTACTATTCAGTTCACTGTGTGGATGTGGCTTTGGACCATGGTCCCTTGAGGCAACGACCCAGAGAGTGGAAACATTCCAGAGCAGCTGGTTAGACGAGGTTGGGAAATGCACTTCCAGCTGTCTGTGACAGCGGGGGTGCTTAGTAAATATTTATCTGCCAAGTGGACAAACATTTCTTCATCCTTGTTGCCCAGTGTTGCAAGTTTCTGCATCGAACACAAGGGGTAGGTGGAGCGGGTGCTGCCAGAGGCTGGGACGCTGTAACCAGTGGTTAATTATTCTGGGAGTTCAGGCTGGTGGGAGGCAGAGTAGAGCTGGCAGGGGTGGGTGTGAGTATCTGCGTCATTCCTAGCAAACTCCTACAAAGTTAAACTGAAGGTCCTATAGAGCTCCTCCTTTCTCTCACCTCTACTCAGGTCACCTTTGAACCTGTCCACACCCATCAAGGACCTTTCCAGAAGATTAAAGCCCTAGCTGGGATGAACCTTGGTTTCCTCGCTGGGAGGCTGGATTAAGGTGGGGCCAGGGAACCTAACCAAAACTCCTTGCCTCAACACGTTCATTCTCAAGGTTTACCTGTGGAGTTGGGGAAACACATCTGCCACACATGTTTGTCACACATTTCTATTCTCACCTTGATCCCCAAATCTGGAAACCCATCCCAGGATAGACCCACGAGAAGCTCCTACTGCAAGAATTCTAACTCCAGTTAGGCTCCTCTGTCAAAAAAGCTGTATGCCTTTAGGCAAATCGCTCAACCTCTCTCAACTTGTTTTCTCACCTGTTGTAAAATAGATCATTTCATCCGATTCCCTTCTCCCTGGAAATATGATATGAAGAACCAGTTTCTCCTTCCTGATGTGGAAGCTTTATGAAGATAGGAACACAATTCTCTCCTCTGTTGCTAGAAGTACAGGTGTCACTCAAAATGCTGAATGAGTAAAAAGTCCTTCAGAAAATAATGGTAATAACACTACTCTGTGCCGGGCACCAAGCTGAAAAGTGTCTATGGACTCTCTCATTTAACCCTCAGGCTGCTCAGGAAGGAACTGTGATGTAGTACCCATTTTAAAGATGAAGAAACTGAAGCCTAGAGGAACTCAGCAGCATGTCCAATGTCAAGTAGCTTTGTGTGGGGTGCTGGGACAGAAGGCCAGACCAGAGTTTGCAGACAAGTTCCTCTCCCAAGGGCAGAGAAACTCCAGGGAGGGAAAATGTGAAAGGGAGTTTCTTAACTGTTAAATTCAGCTCCAGGGCAAGGACCTCATGATAAGCCCCTCACATTTGGGTTTGCTGTCTACACTGTTCTGACTGGTGTGGTCAACTGTGTTATTTGCCCCTAGAGCGGTGATTCTCAACTGGGGGTGATTTTTGGCCTCCCGGGTTATCTGGCCACATCTGGAGATAGTTTTAGTTGTCGTAATTGAGCAGTGCTACTGGCATCTAGTGGGCAGAGGCCAGAAATGCTGCTTTCTCAACCCAGCAGTGATGAGGTTGAGAAAGAAACCGTAGTCTAGAAAAATGGGACTCTGCCATGGGCTCTTGGAAAGGTTCCTGTCTGAACTCCTTCTTCTGAAGTGTATGTTATACCTATTTTATAGATGAGGCTGAACCTCAGGTTGGGACTCACTTTAGAGCTCTTATTTGTAAAATCAGGATTCTGGGCTATTGTTTCCCACCCGTTCCCCCCTCCACTGGGTGGGCTTGAGAAATGACTCAGCATTAGAGGGAAGTTGGTGGGACACAGAGTCTGGTGGAAGGAGTAACTTCAGAGTCAGGAAACCTGGATCTGGTCCCGGGGCTGCGGTAAACTCAGTGTGTGTGATCATGGTCACTACCCCTCTCTGGTTTTGTTTCCAAAAGAGGCACCAGATAAGCTCACTTCTAGGGTTTTCCCCAGGACCGATTGACAGGACATTGCCCCTCTGCTGCTGAGGTGGTGTCTGGGGTCTAGAAAGATGAGGAGGGTCCTGAGGGGGCATCTGGGCCCTCCTGAGGCACCTAAGTCCCCCTCCTCACAAAGGATAAATCCTGAGGGAGAAGGGTGCAGCCCCACCCTTGGGAAATGGGAAGATGTCCTCCTAAACGGAAAGAAGCAGACTCCCTGGGGCACCCACTTTGGGCAGATCCAGAGACTGTTCCCCCAGTGTGAATTCCCAGAGTTAGAACCAGATTCTCCTTCAGTGCAGCCAAACCGAGCCCTTCCCCAGAGCATCCTGGCTGGGCTAGGACGGCCTCCTGTTAAGCTCTGGACCCATCTCTTAAGATGAGATGTACTATCTACCTGGTGGAGGGTGCTTTAGTGGGCCCTCAGACGTGTCATAGCAAAATTCACCTTAAATATAACCCAGGAGCCAGAAGGGAGACACCCTCAGGATTATGGGGTGGGGAACCGTTGGCTAGGGGCCATTCCAATAACAGGAAAGGGGGGGCTCTGGGCCCCCAGCATTGTTCAAAAGGCAGAGAGACAGGGTCCCCAAGACACCTGGGCTCCCTAGGGCAACCAGTGCTGGGCATGCCAGAATCCCTGGTCCTCAGGAAAACTGAGACGCCCCACAGCTACAAGGATTTAGTACTTGGCTCTTTTATTTCCTCAAAAGAGAAGGGAGGCAGGGCTTCGGCTGAGCACTGTGCAGGGTAGTGGGGAGTTCTGTCCTCCCCCATCAGTGTCTGCTCTCTGCCTTCTCTCCCAGCTCCATTGGCAGCCCACGAGTCAACGGAATTCCTGGCCTCTGGGAGGTCACCCCAAATGGCACTTGAGTTGGATAAAGAAACACTCTGTTGATTAAAGCAGAGTCCAAACAACCAGGCCTGTGTCCTGCCCAGTGTCAGTGGGTCTTCCCCCGGCCCTCAGAAATGACATCCTCAGGCTGGGCCCGCATGTACCACTCTACCCAGGAGCCATCATAGATGGGCACATCCGGCTTGCCACAGAGGTAGGCCCCCAGAGCCACATGGCAGGCTGTGACACCAGAGCCACATGTGGCCACCAGTGGCTGGGACAGGTCCACTTTCTTCTCTTGGAACAGGCGATGGATCTCTTCGGGGCTCTTCTCCAGGCCCTCCCCAGTCAGGAAGTCTGTGAAGGGGATGTTTATGGTGCCAGGAATGTGGCCAGGTTCAATGCCTGCAGCAGGGGGCAGGAAGAAGGGAACAAGCAGAGGATGGTATGAATGGCACCCCATGTTTGTGGCACCTGTGGTAGCAAAAGCCTCCCACGAAAGCATGGTGCTAAACCTTATGCACCAACTCATTTCATTCTCACAACCATAAAACTCAGGCACCATTCAGAGGCAGGCCCATTTTACAGGTGGTGATGCTGAGGTTAAGTACCACCTCAGGCCAATGCATTTAGCAATTTGCTAGCTGAAGTTTGAACTTAAGAATCAGACTCTGCCAGAATCACACTCGGTCCCCCAGGTTTTCTAATTACGGTATGTGTCCTGGGGACAGCAAAGTAATAGACAAGCCCCCCTGCTTAGCTACGAGTTGCAACACTTGCAGGCAAGGAGTTTGATCTGGCAGAGCAGACAGACAATAACTGAGTAATTACAAGTAGAAAGGGTGATACAGAAAGGCCCTACTGGGTGGCATGGGGGCATAGCATAAAAAGTAATACCCGTAGCAACAACAGCTGCTGTCACTGAAGGCTCACTTGGTGCCAGGCACTGTTTAGAGCCCCTAGCTGTGTTTCCTCCTTTAAACCAAAAGCTTATGGGAAAGAATTAGCCTCTTTTTTGTACAGATGAGGAAAATGAAACATAAAGACCAACTTGCCCAAGCTGAGAGGATTTAAACCCTCAGCCTGAGCCTGGGGGTGAAGTAAGCTTCTCTGAAAAAGCCCTGACAGATGAGTAGGATTCAGCCAGGTAAAAAGATCAAGGCAGTGGGGGCCTGGAGCAGCCCCGGCAGAGGAAATCCCAGGGGGCAGGGAATCACATGTTGCTGGGGTGTCGGGGAATCAATGGTCACCATGGAGAAAGCTCGGACAGTGGGGAACCAGGTGCCCAAGAAGAAGCAGTATAGGAGTGTGAACAACCTGACCTGGAGCGAGAGTGAGGGCCTTGGACCTGACCAAGAGAAACCAGACTTTTTAAAAGATCGTTTCCATTGTGGTGGCAAAACTAGAGTACTGTGAATGATGAGGATCATCACCTCAACCACATCTCTGCAAACCTCCAGGCTCCCAACATATATTCTGTTTTCACCACCCCCATCAGCCAGGTGTTATCAATATTTCAATTTTTATGAAAGAATTGAGGTTTGCAACAAAATAAACACAGCTAATGATTCAGATTTGAGCCATTCCATCTTTAGGGCTGGGCTCTAGGGAAGCTTCTGCCTCAGTGTCCCTCCACAGGGGGGTGAGCCTAATGGGGAGCTGCTGGCCCCTGTTAGTATCTATTTTCAAAGTGCAATGCCCAGACAACACTCTTGGGACCAAGGAGAGGCTGGGATGGGTCCTCATCCCCACCTAACAGATGCAGAAACTGGGCTCAGTCAGAGACACTACAGAGAGACTAGCCCAGAGCAAGGAAGAAGAGCAAGCTCTCAAGCCAGGGTGGCATCTGTAAAGCAGGGTCACCGCTGCACCTTGAATATTATCAAGCAAGCATGCTTCCCCGGCTGCTGGACTGACATGGCACATTACAGGTGCACTTAGCCAGGCCTCAGGCTGTGGATTGGGAATGATGATGACAGTGAGTGACATTCAGCACTGATTCAGCAGCACTGAACTTAGTTCATCTTGACGACAAACCTGCTGGGTGTGTCATCATCTCCTATTTTACAGATGAGTGAGCATGACTGAGGTACACGTCAAGCATCTTCCATTTCGTGAGTGCAAGAATGTGTGTGCAAACTCGGAGCTAAGGCTTTACACACTTCTACATCCTTTATGTCTGTATTCCTGCTCCCGTTTTACACAGAAGAGATGAGGTGACCTGCCAAGTGTCACGTGGCCCAACAAGTGGGACAGGGCTCCGGTTTGCACCAGCTAGCTGCTCTATGTTTGTCCACCCACTCGGGCTGAGCGGGGGAGGAAGGGGCAATAGGCTCAAGGTGGTGGCCTCATTAAGCTAAATGTAAGTCATTTCTGATGGTTTGAGTAATGTTAACACTGCTCTACAGGGACCTTCTGAATTTACCACACCTCTGGAGAGGGACAGTCTTTGGCCCTCAGGCCATCCAAAACTGTGGTCCACCAGTGTGAGCCCCAGAGGCTCCAGAAGCATAGAGCAAAAGCTCCAACCCCGACCTGGGGCATGAGGAGTGCCATTCAGATAGAGTGTCTCAGAGGAGTGGCCACTTCCATGCACCCTTGAAAGTGTGAGAGAGGGTTAGGGAGTTCTGAGTTGTTAGCTAGGACGTTGTGAACAGGTTCCAGAGTCTGAATCTGGCCCGGCTGCTTCCCAAGACCTGGATGAGACTCCATTTGTTCGTCTGTACAATGACAGTACCTACCTCATGGGATTTTCAGAAGTGTCACACCAACATGGCCATTGACCACGCTGCCTTGTGGGGGACCCCTTGCACCATTACACGGAGCTTTCCAACAGGCTTCTTGCCTGGGGAGATCCAGACCACAGGCAGAAGGCTCTGTCCCAGCCCGAGGCAGCAGCCAGCTGTATTTCATGTTCCTCCACTCTCCCCTCTCTCTCACTGCACCACCTTAGGGGGCCACGGATGCATCCTTTTGGGACTTTTCCCACACTGGGGCCGGCCCCTCATCATTCCACAGTGAACTCACACACACACAGTACTGGCCGAAAGCTGTCTGGGTTTCACACTTACACAAGGTCCCCTGGGTTCCCAATGAGCTAGGAGCAGTCACCGTTCAAAACACCGAAGGGGATGGGGCAGTGTTACCACTCTGCTTTAGGAATAAAGCCAGTGCGACCCAGAGTGCGGCGACTAGAAACCAATCTCTTCCCCTGGCCTATGCGGGTCCTTCAAAGGCAAGGGCAAGGTTATGGCAGTGCCCAGGGCACACGCCGCGCCCCAGGCGCCCTCCAACCCCTTCCACCCGGCTCCGCCTCGCGCTCTCACCGTCTCGGGGCTCCGGCTCGATGCCGCGGAACCTGCCAGCGGCGCGGGCGTCCACCACCTGGAAGCACTGGGATTCCAGGTTCTCCTTGATGTCCTGGTACGTCTTGACGAAGGTGGGGTCGAGCTCAGCGCGGAACTCGGCGGGTGCGGTGTGGCTCTTGCCTGAGCTCAGCGGGAGGCCCTGGCGCAGCCATTGGCGGAGGCCGCCGTCGAGCAGCGACACAGCTGAGTGGCCGAAGGCGCGGAACATCCACCAGACGCGCGGGGCGGAGTAGAGGCCCTGGTCGCTGGCGTCGTAGACTACCACGTGCGTGGTCGCGCCCACGCCCAGGCGGCCCGCGTACTCGGCGAAGTGTGCGGTGCCTGGCAGCATGTGGTCGTAGGGCGATGTGCGGTCGCTACACTGGTCGATGTCGAAGAAGGCGGCGCCTGGGATGTGGCGCTCCTCGAACTCGTGGCGCGCGTCGCGGCCCAGCTTGGGCAGGTACCAGGAGGCGTCCAGCAGCTGCAAGGGCTGCCCCGCGCGCGGAGCCCGCAGCGCCTCGGCCACCCATTGCACCGACACGAGTGCGCGGAAGAGCTGCGGTGGGGCCATGACAGCGACACTTGGGCTACACGCCTGCACGACAAGAAGGGAGTCAGGATAGAAGCAATGAGATGCAGCCCTGGGGCTGCAGACGCCCGCGTCGCTGGGGCAGGGCCACCGCTGGGGCAGGGCCGTGAGGAAGGTGGGGGCACGGACAGGGCAGAGCCTCCACGGAAGCCAGAGACAAGCGAGCGGTGCTGAACCCAAGCACAGACGCGGGTCGACAGGGGCCTCCCCCTGCCAGGCCTTGGATAAATAAACAGCTGTCAGTGACCGAATGACCATGACGTCCTGGAGAGGACTGGGCGGTCCCTCACCTCCACTTGCTGGGTTGGGTGGGAGGAGGTGGATGGAGGTTTGCACAGAAGGCCCTGCAGGCACTTGAAGACAAACCGGGGCAAAGTCTCCCTAAGATGCAGCTCTGCTTCATTTGCAACCAACCAAGGTCAGGGTGGAATTCATCGACTTTTCAAGTATTTACAGGAGCTGCCTATGGGAACAGTAGCTGGAATGTCCTTGCTGGGTACCATTGCATCCTTATAATATCTGACACAGCGAACTCTCCATTATTTGTTGAATGAGTAGCCTAAAGAGGTTTGGTGGATTGTTATCATTTCATGGAAAGGGACAATGAGGCTTGTAGAAGTACACAAAGTTGACCTGGTGGCACCATGCTTCACAATAGACAGACTTCTCAGCTATGAGGGCGGCACAGGTTCTGGGAGCACAGCAAGGCCAGGTTCTGCCCTCCAGCCTGCAATTTCTCTCAGTGACTTGACATCTCTCCTCCTCCCTGCCTGCAAGCCACCAGCCCACCTCTCAGTGTAGATGACTCTCCCCTTAAGTCCTATCCTGGGCAGCACCAATCCATAAGGTACCTTTGTGCAGGTGAGAGAAATGGGCCCCTTCTGCCAGGCAGAGACAGAGTCCCCACCAGGACACATGGTGGGTATGTGGAGTGGAGGCTGCAGGTCAGCTGTGTCCTGTGCAGGGAACAACCTTTCTACTCAGAGCAGGCTGTCCTGCCAGCAAGATGAAGGGGGTAGGTACAGAATACATTTGTGGGGTTCCCCTGTGGGCCAGCCCATATGTTAAGCACCATAGCCATGACTGGGTATTAAGACACCAGTTTTATGAATGGGGCAACTGGCAGTTAGAGGAGTAAGGGCCTTGCCCTTGGTCACAGAGCTGGTCCGGGGGCAGCCTCAAGATCTGAAGCCAGAATTCAACTCCTGAGTCTGGAATTCCTAAGCCCCAGGGGCTGTGATGACCAGGAAATAACGAGTCCATAGTGTGACACTCAGTGTCTACCCCACCCCCCAAAGTCTCATCACAGCTAGCTTTTAGAAAACCATTTCACCCACACAGTCTGGCCCTGTGCTGGACACTGAGGAACTCTTGACTTTGCCAGGCCCTGGGGGTAAAGACAGGCCCTAGGTCCCAAGAGCCAGTGTAATTGAGAACAGTTTAGAGTTCAGAGTGAGAACAAAGGGAACTCTGCCTAAGGCTGATATGGGAGCAGAAGGTGGGAAGGTTCCTAGACGAGGTCAATGCCCAAACTAATTTCACCTTTTCAGGGCTCCAGGAAACCTCATCTTGACCTTCACAATAGATGAAGATGCTATCAAGGGGACTTTAGCTAAGGGGTGATCCCAGTATCTGTGCCTATGTCACACCTGGGTAATGCTGAGGCCTGCTGAAGCACCCCCCC
Source organism: Loris lydekkerianus (assembly GCA_963574355.1). Classification (NCBI taxonomy): domain Eukaryota; kingdom Metazoa; phylum Chordata; class Mammalia; order Primates; family Lorisidae; genus Loris; species Loris lydekkerianus. The sequence goes on from CAUYPK010171608.1 coordinate 88,018, forward strand.
CCCCGCCCCCCAAATCTTGAGAATCCATTTAAAGTGGAAAGAACCCTGGTTTGGGAGTGAGAGAGCTCCCTGAAGTCAGTGCAAATCCCATTTCTGTTTAATTGGCTGTGTGTTGGTGGGTGTGTTAGGGTCCCTGGACAGTTTCTGTTCCTTATAATGGAGGTTCCCCCTGACCTCTTATAGAGTGGAGAGGGGCCAACATAATGCATTACATATGGCTGGTCTCAATAATCATTAAAAATGTTTTAATACAATTCCATAATTTCTTCCATTACTGTTACAGGTAGCCCTTGAACTGACAGCAGCAAATCTAAGAACCTTAGAATTTTAGGGCTGGGTGGAACTTCAGAGGTCAGAGGTCACCATGCTCCGCCCTCCTTGCTTGACTGGCAGTTCTCACCAAGGATAGCAGGCAGCAGAGCCGGATCTAAGACGCTGTGCTGTCTGGGAGGGGGCAGACCAGGAAATGGGACCAGTATCTGTGTGCATAGGGGGCCAGGATCATTGTGGGAGTGTTCTGGGAGTGAAGGACCCCAGGACCTACTACCACCTCAGGGGTATGTACACAGGTACCACACTGAGGTCAGAGTGGACTGATCTCCTGGGGACTTTGGGCACTCCTAAGGATTTGCCCCAGTCTGGTCCCTCCAGGGACCACAGTGCAAAGCTTGGAGGATGGCTGTGAGAAGAATCAAAACAAAACCAATTTTTTAAAAAGGGGGATGAGGAAAGCATTCCAGACCAACCAGTGCAAACTCTGAGTGGGAGCAGTGGGTCCTACCAGTTTGCAAGAGCCAATGGTTAGATTTTCAGGAATTTTGCCAACTGGTTGTTAAATAGTTAATGTTAAAAATTAAGTGATATAAATTTACGATTAAGTATATTAAATTAAAAACAAAGGCAATTTCAAAAAAGCATGAGGCTTCAGGGAGCAGCCAGGTAAACAAAGACAGCTACTACCACTGGGCTTCAGGCTGCGGTTAGGCCCAGCCTCAACTCCAAGTGTGTCCTCGGGTAACTTGCTCTCACAGTCTCTCTCCAGTCTTTAAATAAGTTTCTGGCCTACCTAGCGGGGTTATTGTGGGAACTAAGTCACACCTTGGTAGTGTTCAGCAAAGTGCCACACCAGATAGGCCTAGACAATGTTAGTTTCTTTCACTCCAGCAAGTCTGTTGACAGTTTCTCTTCCTGAAACCTCTGGGTCAGTGGGGCCTGGTCGCCCCGGCCTCTCTGAAGGGCTCTATTAGTATTCTGTCCTCCTTCCTACCCTCTCTGGGGGCACAAGGCCACCCTCCCTCCCGGTATCCCCCTGCTGCCCCCTCTCCTTGCCCCGCACCACTACTTCCCCACCTGCCACTGGCCACCATCTCGCCCTGCAGGCGGGGCCGCCGTCAGTCACCCTTAGGACAGACCTCTGGGCGCGCCTTCCCTCCCAGACTGCGCCCCCTTCTCCGCGCAGGCCACGCGGGGAGCCCCGCGCCGCGCACCCCCAAGGGCGACCTCCCCCTTCAGAAACGCAAGCGCAACGCCGCGGCAGTTACCCGGGTGTCGGGCTCGCGGCTTCCCGGCTCCGCCATGGCCCCGGCGGTGCGGCGCCCCCTCCCCGCGCCCGCAGCGGTCCCCTCCTCCTGCCACCAACCTGCGGCCGGCCAAAGGGAGGAGACTGTGGCACAGCCCATCGCAGCAGCCACTCGGAGCCGCCGCTGCCCGCGCCTTCCACTGGCCGGGCCCGGGAGGGGGGACGCCCGCTCGCCCCGCCCGGCCCTGAGCCGTCCCAGCGCCGCTAGGCGCCCCCCGCAGCCCCCGCGCGTCTGGGAGCCGCCGCGCGCCTGGTGTAGCGGGAGCCGGGCGCTGCGGCACGAGGGCAGGGCGGAGTCGCAGCTGACAGCGCGGAGTCACCCCTCGAACCGTGGCGCAATGGTGCGGGCCGGCTGGGGAGCCGAGAGCCTTGGTTTTGAACCCGCCAACTTCTCCAGCCGGCCAGGGCGAGAGCCAGAGCGTCGGCCAGGACTAGTGAGTGCGGCGGTGCGGGGGCGGCGGCCAGGTGCCAGGGCCTCAGGGGATTGGGCCGCCAGCCGGGCCATCTGCGTCCCAGAGAAGGATCCTGGTGGCGAGAGCAGGGCGGGGTGACCTGGCCCAAATAAGGCAGAGAGACCAAGCTAGGGGCCAGACTCAGGCATTCTGGAGGTGGGCGACCCGGGCCTCAGGCGATGTTGCTTTGGGGGGGGGTTCCAGCCGCGCTTACCCTATGCGCCCACCCTTCTGCATTACCAGGAGAAGGGATTCCGAGTGCAGGATGCCGTTTTCCCAACCCCTGGGCATGCTTTCTCTGCTCTTTTCTGGCAGATTCAAGTGTTGTAGCTAACCAAGCCAGGACCCCTCCGGTCCGGGCCCCTCCGGCTGGAGCCTTCGGACACTCATGCTCCGCCCCCTCCGCACTGGGACCCCGGGAGGGGCGGGGCCGGTTTTCCTTGGGGAATCTGAGAACTGCTCGCCCTGACCCGCTGGGTGGCTATACACTTGACACCCTGAGGGAGTGCGGTAGGAGAAAGAGCTCCTCTTCCCAGGTTCCATCTCATGACACGCGCAACCTTCCTCACGCTTGTCTCTCTTTCCTGGTTCCCACCCGCACCAGGTGACGCGCAGAGCTGAAACCATGGTTCATCAGGTGCTCTACCGGGCGCTGGTCTCCACCAGGTGGCTGGCGGATTCCGTCCGGACTGGCAAGCTGGGGCCTGGCCTGCGGGTGCTGGATGCATCCTGGTACTCACCGGGCACCCGTGATGCCCGCAAGGAGTACCAGGAGCGCCATGTGCCCGGGGCCTCTTTCTTTGATATAGAGGAATGCCGGGACACAGTGTCGCCCTATGAGATGATGCTGCCCAGCGAGGCGAGCTTTGCCAACTACGTGGGCCGCTTGGGCATCAGCAACCAGACGCACGTGGTGGTGTATGATGGTGACAACCTGGGTAGCTTCTATGCTCCCCGGGTCTGGTGGATGTTCCGTGTGTTTGGCCACCGCACAGTGTCAGTGCTCAATGGTGGCTTCCGGAACTGGCTGAAGGAGGGTCACCCAGTGACATCCGAGCCCTCACACCCAGAGCAGGCCATCTTCAAAGCCACACTGGACCGCTCCCTGCTCAAGACCTATGAGCAGGTGCTGGAGAACCTCGAATCTAAGAGGTTCCAGCTGGTGGATGCACGGTCCCAAGGGAGGTACCTGGGCACCGAGCCGGAGCCGGATGCAGTAGGTAGGTGTCCAGTGGGTGAGTGCTCCCTGAGGAGTATTGCCCAGTGGAGGGATAGGGAGTAAGGATGATTGGGAACCTCTCCAGTTTTGCCCTTAGTACCCCCATATAGGCCTCAGTCTTTCTCTTTATGAAATAAGAGGATAGAGCCAAATCTGAAGGCTTCTTCAGCACTGATGCATGAAAACCCATGGCTATGTCCACATAGCCATGTGCTAACAACCGACCTAGCATCTGTGTCAAATGGCTTCAGCAGAAGTGACTGGTGACATGTCCACCCACATCCACTCCCAGACAACAGCTCCCCCACATGCTGTAGGGTACTCCATGGACATCATGCCCATGAACCAAAGTTTGCATGGCTGTACAGAAGCCTCCCAATGACAACTTAGCTTCTTGGGGTCTCTCTAGTCTCCCAGAAACCCTGATGGACATCAACAGTGCCTTTTCCCTAGGTCCCCTCCTCACTCCAACTGTTCTGGGCTCTCTTATTTGTGTTTGCAAAAGTCAACCTGGTTGATACCCTTCCCAGGCAGCTGCAGCCAGGTGCCATTTCATGCTAGATACTGCATTAGCCCATCCAGCAAAGCTTAATAACCCCATTTTAGGGGTGGGAGGGAACTGAGATGCCTGGACATTAAGTAACTTGTTAAATTAAGTGATAGAAGCTAGCAGCAAGTTCCTTCTGCTAGGTTCGTGAGTCCACTTCCTGTGGAAGGGGAGGCCAGAGGATTTTACACTGCTTGAGGGGTGGGGGAAGCCTCAGGAGAGAGAGAGGCTCAGAAATACTGAGTTCTAAAACCTCCTAACCAGCAAGAACCCCAGAGCTCTTGCCAGGACCAGAGTCCCTGCTAGATGCCCTCCAGTGCCTGCCTGGACACCTCCAGCGGCAGGTGGCAGGGACCTCACTAGTGTCTGGGCCTCCCACTGCCCAAGGCTGGCTTGAGCCTCAGGGCAGCCACCCCCTTCTTGGTGGCTCTTTCCTCAGTGCCCTCCTCTGCAGAATCCAAGTCATGCGCAACATTTTACCTTGTTGAAAAACGTCTCTTCCTGTCTGTGCCTCTGAGGGAGGGGATGCTGGGAAAGCTCTTCCACATACTCTTTCATCAGACGGAAGGGACACAGGTGCACAGAGGCGGCCTCAAGGCCACACGGCTGTTAGCGGCAGAGTCAGAAGAGCACAGGGCTCTCTGCCTACCCCAGCCAGGCTTTTTTCCTGCCCCATAAATTTCTTCCTGGCCCTGATTTCTAAAAGTCTGGAATTGAAGATTCAAGTTCATTTGGCACGGTCCAGAAACCCCTGGCACAGAATGCCTGCAGTCTGCACCTGGCCTTGGTTCAAGAAGCCTCTTCTCCTTGGGACTTAAGCTGCCTCTGGGGGAGGTGGGGTTGGTTCTCCTGCTGCTTCCCAGGCAACCTGAGAAACAAGGGAAAAGAAGACCTGGGAGATGCTGGGGCCCCCCTCCTCCCTCTCATTTTGCAAATGAGGAAACAGGTGCTGGTGCCTCCTGAAGGCCCAGAATTTGAAGTCCCTCTTCTCTGTGATTCTGCTCCCACCCACTCTGGTTCCCATCTGAGAACTCTCCCAGGGAGCATGGATTCTCATGTTAGCTCAGCCACTTCTTTGTGGGTGACCTCAGTCCAATTGCTTGGCCTCTCTGGATTTCCTTATCATGAATTGAGAAGAGTAGTATCACTGGGTATGTATTTATTTAAATGCAGCCATAGCTGGAAAGAGCTTTTGAAAGAAGTAAGGAACTGTCCCAAGGCCAGGGCCATCTAGAAAGACTTCACTTGCCTCTCGCACAAGACATTTTGGGGGCACAAAGGCATAAGAGGCTATGCCATATTTACGGTCCCTAGTCCATGAGTTCAGCAGTCCAGATAGAACACATGAGGGTGTGTGGGTGGCAGGCCTGGGGAACAGGCCTTGGCCTTGAGTGTCCCCAGAAAGGGTGACCCTAGGAGTAACTGGGAGCAGGACCTTAGAAACCCAACAGCCATTTCCTGCCCCGCTTAAGCAAGCAGCTTCCCCTCTGGCCTTAGTTTTGTGTTTCCAAATGCCTTCAGTCTTGTTTGTAGGGGTGCAGGGGAGGAGTTGGACAGACCTGACTTTACACGTAGGTGTGGCATGATGTGTGGGCTCAGACAAGTCCCTTCTTGAACTCCTTCAAGTTCATGAACCAGACTGCATGCTCCTTAGGAGAGCTGGGGGCAGGGGTGAGGGAAGTAAAGGCAGGAGTTTATCCAGTCCAGTTTCTTTTTATAAACATAGTTTTCTACTTCCCCCCTTTTATCTGCAGAACCCTTTATATCCCACCTATTCTGGGCACCTCTAACAGCCCTGGAAGGCTAGGAAGCAGGGGTAGGCTTGGTCCCACTTCGCAGGTGGGGGAAGGGAAAGAGACGTCCTTCCCCCTAATGGGATGGACAGAGTGCCCAAGACTTAACCTGGGGTCGGCGAGCATCAAAGTAGGGCTGGCTGGTCCCCAAGGCCACTGCTGTGTGTGGGTGAGCCATGAGCAAATCCAGGGACTGGGGGAAAAGGTCATAGCTCTGCAGTGTGGCTTCATGGGACCGAGGAGCCCCTCTGCTGGTGTCCTTCCCTCCCAGGGCTGAGGGAAGTGGGAGGGTGCAGGGCTGCCTGTGCCACATTCCCTAGTGTCTGTAGGAGGAAAGCCAGAAAGGCCCAAACAGGTTTTCTTGGCCTTGAAAATCCACACCAATCAGTGAACTGAGGGATGACTTGCCAACTTAACTGGCATCTTCTTAGCCAAAGTTGGAACACAAAGTCCCAGACCTCTGAACCTTTGAGGAAAGAGCGTGAGAGGTTGTCCCATTCAGTCCCTGCCTTGGCCTCCTTTTCCAGACAGGCTCAGGGTTGTCAAAGATCTGAGGCTTTGGGGACAGACCAATCTGATTTCACTTCACACACGTTTGCTGTGTGTCCTGGGCCAAGTTGCCTCACCTCTCTGAGCCTGGGCTCCACATCTGTGCTGGGAGAATAATCTGCCTGGCTTTGGGAGGACTGAGGAAGATGAGGTTCTTGAGAGAACCTGCCATGTCAGGGTGCCTAGTATCAGAGGTGGTGAGGATGGTGGCATGCCTGCTGGGGATGGGGACATCTGTGAGCCTGCAGTTGCAGCAGACTTGGAGGGAGCAGCAGGAGTCCCTCCTTCCGCGTCCCATGCTTCTTTCCTCAGGTTGGCTGTTCTCCAAGGTTCTCTGGCCCAGGTTCACGGTGGCCCTTCCCACACACAGCCAGCCAGTTCCTGCTCATTTAAATTCCCTAGATAGGCTCTGAGCACTGATGGCAGAGATGAAAAGAATACCCTACTCTGAAGGCTGGGAGGTCAGGCACTGCAGAAGCTCCCTGGTTTATCTCTACCCCCAAGAGGCACCATTTATATAATCAGTAGAAAACAGCGAAGTTGCTTCATCAAGGATGGGGGGAAAGGAGCAAACTGCATTCAAACATTTGTGCTTTTCAATGCATTTAATGCCAGCTCACTGCCTGGATGCTGGAAATCTTTAAAAGTTGGGTTTCTTGGGGAAGAATGACTTTGAAGCCAGCTGCTCAATTATTCCTCACTGGTAGGGTTACTTGCATCTGATGCCAGATTAAAGTTTCCCCCCAAAAAAGATAAAATCAGAACAGGAAGAAATTCAGTAATATTCTAAATTGGGATGTCTATTCAACTCTTGACTTGTGTTAGTGAGTGTTGAATGCTCCTTGGCCTTGGGGTGTGGGGACCGGGACATTGCTGGCATGGTTATGCACCTACTGTGTGCTTGGGGTCTTTACGTGTAGTAACTAAACCTTCCCATACACCTATGACGTGGATGAGGCTCCCCATTCCACAGAGGGGAGACTGAGGCTCAGATACAGGGTCTACCTGGAGCACATTGCTGCACATGGCCCAAGATGTGCCTTGGCCACACGGTCAGGTCCTTTCTTCCCTCTGTCGCCACCCTGCGTCTGCCCAACTGCACAGCCCAAGTTGCATGAGGAGATGGGCTGTTGGGGCCCATTCTCAGTGACCAAATCCACCCAGGTGTGGGGTGCTTGAGGAAGAGAGGAGTGGCTGAGGCATTGGGGGACTGGCCTGAGGTCAGCATTGGCCCTGTGCATGGCACCAGCTCTGACTGTGGCCCATGCCCCTGTGCTTCACTTGCTGGCTGTTCTGAAGCCAGATTTGGCAGAGGGACCTCACTGGGTGCCTGGACAGTTCTACTAAGGATCCCCAGGTCAGCCTAGATCCCCAAGCTTCTTCCATTCCAAACTTTCAGAGGTGGTATGGTGGAGGGGCCCGCAGCATCTGAGGGTAGGTGGGCAGTGCTTTCCTGTGGCCCTCCTTACAACAGCCTATACACAGGTGGATACTTTTTTTTGAGAGAGAGAGAGAGTCTCAAGCTGTCACCCTGGGTAGAGTCCTGTGGCATCTTAGCTCATAGCAACCTCCAACTATTGGGCTCAAGCGATCCTCTTGCCTCAGTTTTTCTCTTTTTAGTAGAGATGGGTCTCACTTTTGCTCAGGCTGGTCTCAAAACGGTGAGCTCAAGCAATCCACTGCCTTGGCCTCCCAGAGTGCTAGGATTATAGGCGTGATTCATCTTGCCTGGCCCACGTGGATACTCTTCATTTTACACAGAGGAAACTGAGATTCAGAGAGTTGATACGACTTGCTTACGGTGAGATTTGACCTTACGTCTAACATGCACTTTCCTGCCTACCTGCTTAACAGAAAAACCAGCAGACCTGATGTAATCCTGGGTCTGCCTTTGCCCTCCTGTGGCCTTTCACCAAGCCTCAGTGTATTCATCTTTGTAAATGGAGTGACCTATTAAGTGTAATAGAGTGACCTGAATTACGTGGTTACCTGTTTAGTGCATGACTTCCTTGCTAGACTGTGAGCTCCCCAAGGGCCCATCCTTCCCTTTCAATGCTGTGTTTTCAGCAATTGGCACAGCACATAGCATTTATATTAATTGTCTCACTTGCTCTTCTCCCCTGAGGTAGGCATGCGCCACTGAGCCCATTTTACAGATGAGGAAGCTGAGGTTCAGAGAAGTGAAGTGACTTGCCCAGGTAAAGGATAATGAAAAGGTTAGTAGACCTGAGACTTCTACTTCTATCCTCTAAGCAGCTATGGTTTTGGACATCCCTATTCAAGACAGCTTTTAGGGGAGAGGGTGAAGATGTCTTAAGTCATGATCGTTGATAGTAGGTAGAGCTGAGCTCCAAGAAGAGTGAAGATATTATTTTTATTTGTGAAGCTCTCTATCCTTCCAGCCACACTGAGTGAATCCACCAGGTCCTTTCCCCCATCCCTACTCCTGCCTTCCTTGACCTGTGTCCTCTGCCCCTGCCCAGGACTAGGCTCGGGACACATCCGTGGCTCACTCAACATGCCGTTCATGGACTTCCTAACTGAAGATGGCTTTGAGAAGAGCCCAGAGGATCTCCGTGCTCTGTTCCGGGACAAGAAGGTGGAGCTCTCACAGCCCCTCATTGCCACGTGCCGCAAGGGGGTCACTGCCTGCCACATTGCCCTGGCAGCCTACCTCTGCGGCAAGCCTGATGTGGCTGTTTATGATGGCTCCTGGTCCGAGTGGTTCCACCGGGCTCCCCCGGAGACCCGTGTGTCCCAGGGGAAGGGCGGGAAGGCCTGAGCCATGACCTCTCCTCTGCTCACCATAGCTCCAGCCTGTTCAGTGACCTGGCCATGACCTGCAGCTGGTTTGTACTTGTTAGATGAAGGAGATGGGCATGTTTTTAGAATTGCTGTGCAAAGTTTACCCTTTCCCTACCAGTACTGGAATAAACTTTGCCTTTTCTGAGTGGCCTGTTTGCCTGCCTCTTCTGGGGCTCTGTCCTTCCCTTCACACTTCCATCTAAAGACTCCTTAGAATCCAGCAAGGGGAGAGACCTCCACACCATCCTGCAGCTGGGGAAGCTGCGCCAAGGACATTCAGTTTTGGCAGAGGAAGCTGCCTGCTGTCTGTGTCCTGTGTGCCCTGCCCCAGAGCAGACGGGATCCTACCTGGAAGGCCAGGAGGGAAGGGGCACCAGGAAGCCAGATGGGTGAAACCCCTCATGCTGTAGGCCCAGTCCCCTGGGTGGGGGCAGCAGGGTGGTGGTGGTGGGAAGACAGCTGGCCTTCCAAATGAGTGTCCAAAGAGGAGTCACATGGCCTTAGAGCCTCTCAGAATAGAAGATGCAAAATGGGAGGTGGCCTCCACCTTGGGCACCTTTCCTGCCTCTGAAAAAGACCCTCTGGGGAGTAACAGAGGGAGGGACTGGAGAAACAGTGTCAGCCCTGGGAGGAGGTCCAAGGGCTCTGGCAGTGAGGATCAGGAAGCTACAGTGGAGGACAGTGACTTAATGGCCCAGCCCCATGTGGCTGGATTTGGGGTTTCCCAGAAACAGGTTCTCTAAACCCTCTTTAGGGAATGCAAGGTGAATTTTAAGCCCCACCTACTGGAGATTCCTGGCTCCCCACTATTCGGCCTTTTTGGGTGAAGACAGGGCTGTAGAAGGCTGGGGACCAAGGCCATCCAGGCTGGCAGGTCAGGGCAAGCCTGAAGGCTGATGACTGCAGGGTTTGAAGTGAAGGGACCAGGACAGGCTGGAGGGCTGACATTTATCCCTTCCATGTGTTGAATAAACATCTCTGCTTCCTATCTCACATGGGGGTCACATCCTATGGGGGGAAGCAGAAACAAATGTGGTATGTCAGGTGGGGATAAAAGGTAGGGTAAGGAGAATGGGGGTGTGGGTGAGCTAGGTTGTCCTAAAAAAGAGTGCTCTGGGAAGGTGAGCAGATTCCTTGAGAAGGTGAAGAAGCAAGTCATATAGATATCTGGGGATGGAAGTTGCAGCAGAGGGAGCAGCCAGTGCAAAGGCCCTGAGGCAGGATTGCTTGGTGTGTTCAAGAAACAGGAGTGGGGAGCAGCAGGGCTGGAGCAAGGGAGTGATTGGGAGAGTGGGAGGAGCAGGCAAAGCAGAAGGCAGCTCACCAGGTAGAGTCTTATGGATAAATCGGAGAACTTCAGCTTTTACTATGGTTGAGATGGAAAGCTACTATCCTATATGCTATCTGAGACAGGTTTTGGTAGGATCACTTGGCTGTTGCTGTGGGAAAGGACTGTGAGATGATGTGGTGGGCAGACTCCAGGTGACCCCTGTGGTATCTGCCCCTCAGGTACATGCCCTGAGGGATCCTCTCCCTTTCCTTTTATGTGAGACATGTGACTTGCTTTTTTTGTTTGTTTTGAGTACTGCCCTGGCTAGAGTGCAGTGGTATTATCATGGCTCACTGCAACCTCCAATTCCTGGACTCAAGTGATCCTCCTGCCTCAGCCTCCCGAGTAGTTGGGACTATAGGTATGCACCACCATGCCCAGCTAATTTTTCTATATTTTGTAGATAGGGGATCTCACTCAGCTGGTGTTGAACTCCTAACCTCAAGTGACCCTCCTGCCTGGGGCTCCCCAAATGCTAGGGTTACAGGCCTCAGCCACCATGCCCAGCCTGTGACTTGCTTTTACCCAACAACATATGGCAAAGGTGATGCATGCCACGTTTGTGATTCCAGGACACAAGATTGTAATGCCCATCCTGTGAGAAGACTCTGTTCTTTGATGGCTTTGATGAAATCAGTGGCATGTTGGGGGCCCACGTAGCATGAAAGTGAGGATGGCCTCTGACCAACAGTCATCAAATGCCAAGGCCCTCAATCCAGATAAATGCAAGGAACTATATCCTGCCCACATGAGCTTGAAAGCATATCCTTCCCCAGGGGAATCTCAGATGAGACTGGCCAGTACCTTGACTGTAGCCTTTTAAGACTCCAAAGCAGGAAACCCAGCTAAGCCATGTGCAGACTCCTGACCCACAGCAACTGTGCGATGATAATTGAGCATTAGGCTGCTAAGTTTATGGTAATATTATTATGCAGCAATAAATAATTAATACAAGAGGTGAGCAAAAACAGGGAGACCACAGACCAGGCAATTGTGTTAATCTAGGCAAGCGATGAGGAAGGCTTGGACCAGGGTTGGGAAGTAGGGGGTGATATGAGGGTGAATGAAGGGATCCTAGTCTGACAGAAGTGCAGATGGGTCTCTTGTGGAGTTAGCTTAGAGTTACTTGTGATGTCTAACTCTGTGCCAGGGGATGTGCTGGGCACTTCACAAAAATGATTTCACTCAACTGCCATTCTTGACCTTGAGGTGGGTTATATCTGTTTCATGTACAAGGAAAGTTCAGCTAAAGAACTTGGCCAGAGTCACTCATCTAGTAAGTGGCAGGCCCAGATTCTGGGGATCCCAAATTTAACCACAATGCTGTCTGCCTACTGGAGAGACCCTGAAAGATGGACCCATGCCCTGCCCTGCAGCCAGGAAAGACAAGGCAGTCCTGGCATCCATGGCTCCTGCCTCCTCCTGCTCTGAAGGAAACGTCGTTCATCTCCTCTGCAGCTCTTTTGGTTCAGGGGGAGGAGAGAGGCCCCTCGACGTCCCACCTCTGCTGTAGTTTTACCTCCTGGTCCCTAAGCATCCGCTTCAGACAGCTCCAGGCTCATTTTCTCCTTGGTTCACTGTTATATGCTCTTTATTTTTTTAACTTGCTAAGAAATTGTTATAAAATGCAACAATAATATTAACTTGAATAAATGCTAAACATATTAGAAAACTAGGTTTCCAATAAAAGGAGAGTTATCACCAGTAAATTTGTAACAATTTTTATTTGCTTTTCCTATGCAAGCAAAGGCTAGGTCAGTAATAGACTTTACCATAAGTAGATATAATCAAAATGTCTATTTATCAATTGATCCTGAATGGTAAAATATACCCCCCAAATGAATTATAGATGAGATTTGTGAAAACCCAGAAGTAAACATTTTTCTTCTGTATTTGTTGGAGTGTTTTTCTTTCCATAAACAAAAACATCTGGGAGATTAAAAGGCATTGATGTAAAAATAAATATCCTTTCCATATTAAAAGCATTAAAATAGCGAGGCATGGTGGCTCACGCCTGTAATCCCAGCACTGTGGGAGGCTGAATAGGGAGAATTGCTTGAGTTCAGTAGTTCAAGACTCGCCTGAGCGAGAGTGAGACCCCAAGTCATGAAAAAAATGGAAAAACCCAGCTGGGCGCCTATAATCCCAGAGGCTTCCGGAGGCTGAGGCAGCAGGATTCCACAGCTGCAGTCTGAGGTTGCAGTGAGCTATGAAGCCATTGCACTCTGCTCAGGGCATAGGGTGGGACTCTGTCTCAACAATAAATAAATAAATAGTGTATGGTGCCCCATGATTGTATTAATGTACACAGCTATGATTTAATAAAAAAAAAAAGAAAGAAATGCTGTTCTGCCTCCATAAGAAACAAACAAACAGACAAATAAATAAATGCATTAAAATAATGACAGTGTGATTTGATATTTATTTTTTATTTTTTGTGACAGAACCTCAAACTATTGACCTGGGTAGAGTGTGTGGCATCACAGCTCACAGCAACCTCCAACTTTAGGGCTCAAGCGATCCTCTTGCCTCTGTTTTTCTATTTTTAGTAGAGATGGGGTCTTGGTTTTTCGTTTTTTGTTTTTTTTTTTTTTGCTCAGGCTGGTCTTGAACTCATGACCTCAAGCAATCCACCCACCTTGGCCTCCCAGAGGACAAGGATTACAGGCATAAGCCACCACGCCCAGCCTGATTTGATATTTCTTATAAAGCTAACATTTTTGAGAAGTTTCTTATATATTTAGCACAGAGGTTAAATTTGTATTAAGATGCTTGGAAAATAATTTGGCAAATATACCAAAAGCCTTAAAATATATGTAACTTGTAAGTAGATAATTGTACTGTTGGAAACTTACAGAGAACATGCAATATACTCAAGGAAAGGGAAATGGGTCTGGGGATGAGAGAAAGGCTAGTATATAAATCCACATTATGAAGTAAATTTTTTTCTTTTTATTGAGACAAGAGTATCACTGGGTTGCCCAGGCTAGAGTGCCATGGCATCAGCTTAGCTCACAGCAACCTCAAACTCCTCTGTTCAAATGATCTTCCTGCCTCAGCCTCCCAAATAGCTGGGACTATAGGTTCCCATCAAAATGGCCAGCCAATTTTTTCTATTTTTAGTAGAGATGGGCTGGCTGGTCTTGAATTCTTGAGCTCAAGGGATCCTCTTGCCTCAGTCTCCCAGAGTGCTAGGATTACAGACATGAGCCACCATGCCTGGTGGAAATTTTTAGACAGATACCTGTCCTCCTTCAGAATTAACAAGTCCCATTATTGTTTTTAATATAGTCACATTAGGTTTTATGAGTAAAACAAGTTAAAATATGCTTATTCTGTTAAACACATCCATGCCTTCTAAACTGTTCAGCTCCTATACATCCTTCAAGATCCTGCTCGGATGGCCCTGCTGTGAGCCCTGCCTCTTACTCCATAGAGAGAGTTATCCTTTCTCCCTACTTATTCTTTTGTGCTCTCATGAACTTCCTTGGCACTTGGTGGCATCTGAGCCTTCTGTGCCTGGCACACACCAAGCAAATGTTCAGTGCTTGGTAGAAATTTTTGAGTGGCTGAATGAAGATCCCTTCTGCCTCCTCAGGCCTGGCCTTCTCTTGGCCTCTCTTCCCCAGGGGTGGGCTGATAGGCCCTGAGGCTCTGAGGTAACAGAGCCCTGTGTATAGTGATCACCATGGCAACTCTAATGAACATCAGTGGGAGGGCTGCATCCTAGCAACCACCTGTGGTCTTCGCCAGTAGCTCTGCTGCACAGATCCGCACTCTTGGGCTTCAGCATACACCAGCGTGGTTCCCATGTTTTCTGACGTTATGAAAGACATTGGACAGGTGAGGCAGACTTATGAGGTGGGTCAGGGCTCTTCCAGAATGTGGAATTTCATCATTCTTTTCCCCTTTCAGAGTTGCTCGTGAGTGAAGAGTGCCCAGACTGCAACTGGACCTACCTTCTTGCCCTCCTCAACCAACATCCCTTGGGACATTTCTATCCAGGTTAGAAACTAGAAGTTTTCACACTGCTGTTTAGGCTGGTCCAGGCTGCTCTGGACTGGCAGTGCCATTGGGGCCGACAGGTGACTTCTGTGGGCACATTAAGTGGGTGGCTGGGGAGGGGCACAGGGATAGAAGATGGCTAACTTGAAGGAGCTTCAGTGAACTTGAAGATATGTGGCTTAGTTTTAGCTCCACCTGGGTGAAGTCCCATTTCTTTTCTGAGCCAAATTTTCTCCATTCGTGAAAGAGGGTAAACTAATAGTTTCTCCAAACACCTTCCTAGGCACTTGTGAAGACAGATTATACAATTTGCTAGAAGTGAGAATGCTTGACATAGGGGTTTGTATTAGTTATCTATTGCTGCATAACAAATCACCCCAGAACTCAGTGGTTTAAGATGATAACATTTATTATTGCACATTTTCTGCAAAGGAGGAAAACAGCTGTAGCTTTGGTGTGTTCTCTGCTTCAGGGTCTCTCACAGTCTTCAATCAAAATGTTGACCCAGACTTCAGTCTCATCCCCAGGTTCTTTCCAAGGCCACCCATGCCACAGGATTCTGTTCTTCCTAAACTGTTGGCCACAGGCTACTCTTAGTTACTTGCCATGTGGGCCTCTCCATAGGGCAGCTCATGACATGTAAACTGGCTTCCATCAGAGAAAGTAAGCTAAGGAGAGCCAGAGAGAGTGCATGAACAAGACAGAAGTCACAGTCCTTTATAACTTCCTCTTGAAAGCAACATCCTTCACATTGGCCATACTCTATTGGTCACTAGATCAAGTGCACACTCGAGGCGATGGATGCAGGGATCACAGAGAGCCATAGATCAAGTGCACACTCGAGGCGATGGACGCAGGGATCACAGAGAGCCATGTCAATGGCCCACTCTGTCTGCCCTCTGGTCCCCAGTGATATGAATCCTTTGCACTGGCAAAATACATTGGTTTCTTTCCAAGATCTCCAAAAGTCTTATCATGTAATAGCATCAGCTTAAAACCTAGAGTCTGGTCCTGCATGTCAGGTCCAGGTGGGCAGGAGGCTCCTCAGGTGGCATTCCTTGAGTAGGATATCTTGAGTTCGGTTCTACCCTGGTGATAGATCTGCGAAACAAAGTTCTGTGCCCTGAACATACCCAATATACAATTGCAGACAGTCACAGGGCATAGGATAAGAGCTTGTGACACTTGTATTCAAAAATGAGGGAAATGGAGATGTAAATGCATCACTGGTCCGTAGCAATTCTGAGATCTAGCCATACAAATGTGGAATGTTCCTTGATTACGTTTCAAGGCCCGGGACTAAGTTTTCATGCCTTTGAGCTCTGCACTATGGACTCTTCTGCTTCCATTCATCCTCTCCCCCCCCCCTTAGTTTGTTTGTTTATTTGTTTTGTCTTGTGGTTTCATTTTATATTGTCTCTATCCCTTTCACTCTAAGCTGGCAATACTTTCGCTGATACCATTTCCTCAGAAACTGTGAGGCTTGGTGCCTGCGGCTCAGTGGTTAGGGCGCCGGCTACATACACCAGGGCTGGAGGGTTTGAACCCGGCTGGGCGTGCTAAAAAAAACAACAATGCAACTACAAAAAAAAAAAAAAAGCCAGGTGCTGTGGCAGGTGCCTGTAGTCCCAGCTACTGGGGAGGCTGAGGCAAAAGAAAGGCTTAAGCCCAAGAGTTTGAGGTTGCTGTGAGCTATGACGCTACAGCACTCTACCAAGGGCAACATAGTTAGACTCTGTCTCTACCAAACAAACAAACAAACAGTAAAACTTATAGAACTTCATTCCACTGGACAAAAGCTACGTTTTTTTTTTTTTTTTTTTAAACCTGTGCTCCTGCCAAAGAAAAACACCCCTAAGCTTCCTAGAGAGCGCCCTGTGTTCCATTAAGAGGATATATGAAGCACATCATTAATCTCTTTAAAGGTACCTTTGTGTGACTTGTAAAACCCTAATCTTTCCATCTTTCATAGGTTGTACAGTCAAACTCTTGGCCACATTCTCTAGACAGTCCTCTGAAGTCTTTTCTTAATTTTCACATCTTTTTGAGAGGCTGAGAATGTTCACATATTAAGTCCTGGCTTCTTTTCACTTAACAGACCTTTAATTCCTCTGCCTCCTCTCACGCTTCGCTACAAGCAGCAGGAAGAAACCAAGAGGCAACTTCAATGCCTTGGAAATCTCCTTACCTGAATCTCTGGGTTTGTTGGTCACGCGTTCTGCTTGCAGGTGACATAACTGCAGGTGACAGTGTCACTGAGTTTCTGTCACTCTGTAACAAGGGCCTTTCTTCCTGTAAGTTCTGATAACATGTTCCTCAGTTCCTTTTATGCCTTCACTGGCAAGTTCTTCCAAGTCCATATTTCTGCTCATTGGCTATTTAACATGATATAGGCTTTTCCTATCATGTGCCTCAAAATCCTTCCAGGCTCTGCTTACTGCTTGATTCCAAAGTCACTCCCACATATTTAGGTATTTTTTAGAGCAACATCTCACTTCTGGTCCCAAAATATGCATTGGGTATCTATTGCTGCATACAAAGCTTAGCATTTTTGTGTTTTTTGTTTATTATATTATATTGTATTTTATTTTTTGAGACAGAGTCACAGTTCATAGCAACCTCAAACTCCTGGGCATGATTCTCTTGCCTCAGCCTCCCAAGTAGCTGGGACTACAGGCGCCCGCCACAAGGCCCGGCTATTTTTTTATTGCAGTTGTCATTGTTGTTTAGCAGGCCCAGGCCGTGTTTGAACCTGTCAGCCCCTGTGTGTGTGGCTGGTGCCCTAACCACTAAGTTACAGGCACTGAGCCTGTTTATGTTCTTTTAAAGCACAAAGTTATGATCTAAGAGTTTCTCTGGGTCAGGATCTTGCTTGTGGCTCAGCTGGGTTCTCTAGCTCAGGGTCTTCCAGGCTATAATTAAAGTCTCATCTGGGTTGTATTCTCATATCAGGGCTCAACTGGGCAAAGATCTACCCCCAAGCTCATTCAGGTGGCAGGATTTATTCAGTTCTTTCAAGACTGTTGGACTAAGGGCTTCTGTCCCTTATGAGCTTTTAGCCAGAGGCCACCCTGACTTCCTTAGCACATGGGCCTCTCTCTGAGCGGTCGAGTGAGCAAACCAAGGAAAGCAAAGGCAAACAAGACAAAAGTCACTAATATAATCCTGGAAGTGTCATCCACCATTTTTGTAACATCCTTTTATTCAGAAGCAAGTCACTAGATCCCTAACTCATACTTAGGGAGGGGATTACACAAGGTGTGAGTACCAGGGGGGTAGGATCATCAGAAGGCATATCAAACGTTGCATAATGATCAGGCATCTATTAAGTGTCAAAATCAATAGGATGCTTTGATCAGGAATTCTTCAAGAGAATAAAATCAATCAGGTTCCCCCCTGCTTTGAGCTTCCCAAGAAACTGACTTGGTGGGTCACATCAGACAAATCACTCTCCCGCTCTGGGCCTCAATCCTCAAAGATCCCTGCTGGCTCTGACTTGCGTCTGTTCCTCCTTTGTGATCCATACGAAGACACTGACTTTGGAGGGTATGGTTTTAGTTTATTTGTACTATGCAATTCACAAAATCCTGGGGAAAACCAACAGGGGATAAAATAAGAGAATGTATTGATAAATAAGGAAAAGGTCATGGAGGGAAAAGAACACACCTGGGAAAGCTGTGGAGCCTTTGGAGGTGCCAGAGCTGCCCTCCACTTTGGCCCAAAGGCCTTTTCTCAAATTAAGACAGTGTGGGGTCCTGCTCTCGACCCTCCAGGGTGGCTAAGGTTCTTCCCTCCCCTGACTTTGAGTGATGAGCCAGCATGGTGGAGAAATTGTATTTGCAGAAAAGCAAGTAGTTGTCAGGATGTGGGGGCAGGAACAATGCACCCCACAGCCATGGGCCTGCTGGGGGCTCCTAGGTGGTGCTGGTACAGGAGAGGAGGAGAGAAAGGTGTCAAGGTGTAAGAAGAGCCCAGGGTCCCAAGGCTGCTTGAGAAAGGCCTTTGAGCCAGCTGGGGTGACCAGGGCTTTCCAGAGAGGACAGAGCCTGCTGGAGGAATGGGTGGGTAAGGCAGCAGCTGTGTCTGTGCAGAGTCAGAAAGCTCTAAGAGTCCCCTGGGACCTCTGGACAGATGGCCACAGGCCTCCCTGTTCAGCTCTCAGCTCATTCTCATTCACAGAGATCATGTGTCAACCGAGACGATGAAACATGTTGCTTTGTCTATAGGACCCAGCTTGGAATTACCTGTCCCAGAGCAAGAGCTGATGGAGCTGGGCCACCGATCAGGTAGGGTGGGCTGGCCAGGGACACGCTGGCAGTACATCCAGGGCTTCTGGAGGGACTCCTCAGAGCGGCAGAGCACAGGGCCTTCCTCCTCTCCCCCAGTTTCGCCTCGGCCTCAGACACACTGCTGACCCTGACTTCTTAGGGGGACCTTCTGTTTGAGGACAGAAAAGAAAAGGAGGGAAAGGAGTTACTGAGCTCTTCCCATCCTGCCATACATTGTGACGCCAACACGGTCCCCATCCTCAACTGCTCTGAGGCTGGACACCAGAAGGACAGAGTTGGGGTAGAAGAGCGAGGGGCCTGGCTGCAGGGGTGGGGGTCCCTGTGGATAAGGAGTGAGCCAAGACCCAAGGAGGGGAAGAGAGAGTGTTCCAGAAAGGAAAAGACCTGGAAGGGCTCCGGAGAGGGCTGGTGCTTTTGTGGGGCCTTAGGACAAGAGGAAGGATTTCAATGCAGGAGTGACTGACTGGGTCAGGTCAGCTCAGAGGAGGGTCTCCAGGGGCTGATAGGTGGGATGGGGGTGATGACAATCCTACTCAGAGCTTTCTGCAATGACCTGAATGCTCTGGGGACCTTGTGAAATGCTTGGACTCCCAACCTTTTCTTATGCAGGAGCTCTGGGAAGGGCTCAGGGATCTGTATTTGTAATGGGTGCTAGGGAATTCTGATACCTGGCCAAGTTTTGAAAACTCTGTTGACTGATCATCTGATCCTGGTATCAGCAAGTGAAGCAGGATTTATTCCTCCCACTTCCCAGCTGAATGAATGGAATGGAGGAAGGGTGGAGTCGCAGTGAGCACCAAAAACCTTTGTTCATTTGTCAATTCATTCATTCAACAAGCATTCAACTCCGGCAGAATAGGAGTTGGCCTATTCACCTCCCTGTTGGGTCCCCATTGCCTGGCACAGCACCTGACACACAGTTGGTGCTTGGTCAGTCGATAAATTGTCAATATACTGGCTCTCTGAGCCAGAGGACAGAAGACACATCTTGGCCATAGAGTGCTCATAACCCCAAGGGCCGGCAGGGGGTGGGCTGCAATTGCAACCGCAGCAGAGCACAGCCAGGAACACACAGGTAGTGCTGCTCCAGCTGTCCTGAGCCAGAATCCTGGGGGACTCCAGGAGAAGCCACCCCCGTGCTGGGCCTCAGTCTACCCAGGAGCAGGGTGAGAGGCTATGGGTGGCCAGGTGAGTATTATCCCTGCTGTCTGCCACCGGTCTTTTGAGAAGGATTACTATCCCCATCCTGACTGTCTAGCTGTCCCCAGAGGTAACCCCTCTACCTGGCTGCTTGTTGGTTGAGGCAGAACCAGGCCAGAAGGGAGGGAAGACAGTCTGGTTCTTTTCTCCGCCTTTTGTATAAATGACAAAGGGGTAGGAAAAGGGAGTGGAGATGAGGAAGTGGCGGGAGAGCAGGAAAACCTCAGCCTTCCATGTCCCCTGCCAGCCGGGAGAAGGGTCTGCAGTCTCCCATGGGGTGGGTGAGAGGGGCTGCCCAGAGCACCATCACTTGGTGACCACACGGCAGGGTCCAGTAGGAGTCAAATGTAAATCCAATGGCCGGAAAGCCCTGATGCTTCCTGCATCCTTCCCTGAAAAACTAAACTGGGACAATGTTGTCCAGCAGAGGGGCAGCAGCTAAATCCTGCAGGGTCTGAAAGGAAGGTTGGGTCAATATCCTCTGCCTTATGTAGATCCCCAGGCCTGATTGGTGGTTTTTAACAGCAAGTAACAAAGCAACAGTAGACTCTAATCTCATTTATAAACAAAGTAGAAACCAAACGATGTATCTTTTATGAGGACTACAGGAACCAGCTAGAACTCACCAAACACATTCATAGCTGTGACCTGGATTGAGGTTCAGTGTAGGCTGTGAGGGACACTTGGCTTGACCTCTGTACTGCACAAAAAGAAAGAATCTATATGCCACTTGCGTGTTGTATGAAATGTGAGTGCTAAGCTGCCATCCACCTGGATGTAAAATGCACTGCTACTTAAGAGTCACTAAGAAACAGAATACAGTGCTGGCTTAGACCAGGAGCCACAGCCACTGTCAGCTACAGGCTGGTGTCAGAAGTGTTCAAATGGAGGGAAGGAGCGGCTTAGCATCAATGAGATGCAGTCATGGGGTGTGACTCCCCTTTACCCCTTCTCACCCACTCATGCGTTGATGGACTCTGCCACCTTCCCTAGATGAACAGGGCTCTCTGGGGGGTGCTGTGTCATGTCCAGGACTGATTCACACATGGTCCCTGCCTCAATGACCTTCTCCCTCACCTAGGAAGGGAGACTGTAGCTTACAGCATGGAGGAATGGGAAAGCTCATGGTGATGAGAGCTGTGTGTGGCTATGTGTGGCTCGCTGGGGACAATGCTGGGAGTTGAGAAGGAGGGAGCTGACTGAGCTCCAGCTTGGGGTAGGTGCAGGAAGAACTTCTTAGTGGGCTCTATTGGAAGGAAGAAGGGTAGGATTTTGACCTAGAGAAAAGGAGGGCTGGCCTTCCAGGTAGCAGACCAGCCTGGGCAAATCCTGGGCAGAGGGATTTTGCAGGGCGTGGGTAGGAGAAAGTGACATTCTGTCTGTCTGGAGCCAGGGAGATGTGGTGAGAATGAGAAGGAGACACAGCAGGCTGAGAGACCATGGGGCCTGAGGATGGGGCGGGGACCAGAGAGCCTGGGAGCTCGCTGGGGCTCCATCGGCCCTGGAGGAGAGAGGGAAGGTGGGATGCAGCCCCAAACATGCAGCAAAGACTGGGGCTCCATCCACCTCTAGTACCCTCCAGGCATGTGACTTGGCCAACCCAAGGAATGCCTCTGCCAGCCTCCATAGCTGCTGATTGCTGTGGGGTTTCAAGGTGGGGAAAGGAACTTTCCAAATGTGGAGCCAGGAGCACTAAAGCACAGAGAAGCCAAATGCCTTGCTCAGGGTCACACAGCTAAGCCTCAGGGCTGGACAGGCTTGGGCTGCAGTCCCTACTGTCAAAAGCAATGTGGAAGAACCCTCACCGGGGAGGCTCTGCAGGCAGAACCTTCCCTCCTCTGTGCTCTCCTATGTCTCACCCAGGCCTCTGGCTCCTGAGATTCCTCTCTGTTTCTCTTTCTGTTTTGGGGTCTCTGGGGCTCTGTGTCTCCATCCCTCTTCTCTCCCTCCCACCTTCTGCATTTTTCTGTGCCTCTCCTGACCTCTGCCTCACTTTGTCCCATTCAGGTACAACCCCTCCGGCCAGGGCCACCCTGAACAACAAGGAGGGCCAGCAGGACGCAGACCCCTGGAAGACTGCCTGCAGCTCCTTGGATGCCTCCAAGTTCAAGCACCAGGTCCCGCTCTCATCACAGACGCCCCCACCTGGGGGAAGCAGCAGCCAAGGCAGCCCCCTGGGGCAGAGTCGCTCAGAGAGGATCCACACCCCACCCCCGAGCACTGTCAGCTCAGATTCTCTGGGGAAGGACCCACAGCCTGGGCCCCTGAAGAAGGCAGGCTCCAGATCCTCCTTGAGAGAGAACAGGACCACCTTCCAAGGGGCAGCTCAGCCATGCCAGGAGCCGGATAAAGGCCCCAACATGGGAGCCCAGGACCAGAGGAGTATGCCTGCGAGCCAGAAAGGCAGCGTCATTCCCAACAACATTCGCCACAAGTTTGGGAGCAACGTGGTGGACCAGTTGGTTTCCGAGGAGCAGGTGGGTTTAAAAACAGGGCGCAGGAGGCTAAGGGCGGCAGAAATGCTGTGCGCAGAGACTGGCAATGGGGCCACAAAAGAAACCTGCTCTTGAATATGGTGACCTTGTGATAATACCACAAGAAGGCAGGATTTACTGAACAACTGCTATGTGAAGACGTGAATTCATCTTTCTAGCAGCCCCATGAGGAAGATGGTATAAATTGATCATCCCATTTTATGGATAAGGAGCCCACAGCTTAGAGGGGTTGAGTAAGTTAACCAAATTCACCCAGCTAGATGAGATGAAAGATGAGATGAGATGGGGCAAAGATGCAAATTGCATTGGCAGATTCTGGAGTCCTGGCCCTTCACGAATTTGCAGTTAAAAGTCTTTTGTTTGAAGGCCATGCACAGCGGCTCATGCCTATAATCCTAGCACTCTGGGAGGCCAAGGTGGGGGAATTGCCTGAGCTCACAGGTTGGAGACCAGACTGAGCAAAAGCGAGACTCCATCTCTAAAAATAGCAGGGCCTTGTGGTGGGTCCTAGCTACTCTGGAGGCTGAGATGAGGTTGCTGTGAGCTATGATGCCACTGACACACTACCGAGGGTGACAAAGTGAGACTCTGTCTCAAAAAAAAAAAGTCTTTTGTTTGAATTGAATGCTGAGTCTCCTGAGGGAGATAGCAGTGAGTGGATAGGAGGCATTTACTGGGAATCAGAAGACCTGGGTTTGAATCCTGACCCTTCCCCTGAATGCTGAGCGATTTTAGAAAAGTTACTTCCCCTCTCTGGGCCTCAGTCGCTACATCTGTCAAGTGAGGCAGCTGGACTAGATGAGGCTGACAAATAGGTGGCGTGCATCCACGCCTCTCCTAACCTGCACTCACAGCCCACATCACTGATCAATGCTGGCTCTCTTTCCCAGCTGATAGTCCAGTCTAGGGAGTCACTACTAATAAACCGAAATTGGAGATAAAATTCACCTGCCACTTCTAGTCAAATGCTAAGTGTCCTTCTTGCCATGGCCTTCTGAGACATATTTTCAAAGCCACCATCTCAATCCTCTCAGCCACTACATTGTGTGCTACTTATTGCCTCCTTTTAAATAGATGGTAACACCAAGACCCCGTGTATGATCTGCTGGGGGTCACACTGATTAAAGTGGAAGATTCAGGATCACAAGTCTGTGAGTCAGGTATCTCTCCTACTTTGTCACCTTAGAGTGCAGTGACCCGCCTCACCAGCAAGTCTGGAAGGTCACAGTCTGAAATGTTCTGTCCCACTAGGAGGAGGTTGTCCCATTTTGAGGTTGACTATATGGTCACTACCTCTCACTGCCCTTCTAGGCCTTGGGGCAATGTCACTTTTCATGTCAGCCACCAATGTCCTGAGCATGAATCAAGAGATCTGGTTTTTCTGCCCAACTGTGATACAGGTCACAGGTGTCATCAATCCAGCAAGTGTCAGAGCTGAAGCTACTTCAAAGGCCACCCAGTTCCGCCTTCCACCCACATTTTACAAGTAGGGAAACTGAGGCAGACCCATAAAGGAGCAGAGGATTTAAAGTCAGCAGCTGGCATGTGGCAGAATTAGAACTCAACCCCACGTGTCCTGCCTCTTAAGCCTGGGCTCAACTTCTCTGGGCCTCAGTTTCCCCATTGGTACAAAGAAAGAGTCGGTTTCAATGAAAGCTAAGCAGAGCTGATGTGTGTGAGGCCAGTTGTAGGAGGCTAGCTCGGGCTCTGTGACTCAGCAGCTGGGTGGACCTGGCAAATCTCTGGCCTCCTGTGGCCCAGGTTCCTTGTTTATAAAATGGCAAGAACAGTGTCAGCCTACAAAGACATTCTGTGCATAGCAGGCGCCCCGTGCGGGGAGGGGGTTTATAGCCGTTATTATCCCTGATGCCCCTGACCCATTGTGGGAAGTGGGGGGATGGGAGGAGGCAGAGGGGGCACCTTTGATTACTCTGGGTCCCCAGCTCTGCTTTGGTTGAAGGCTGTGGGCCAAGGGTGGGGGAGGGGGTGGGGAGGGCAGGGTCTGGGGCAGGAGGAGTTAGTGGGGAGATATGGGGCTGGGCCCTGCTTTCCCATCCCTGTCTCTTCTCCCTCAGGCTCGAAATGTTGTCGGTGAAGTCCTTGAGGGCCAGAAGTCTTCAAGGGCAAGCTCATGGCCCAGCAGGACCCAGAGTCCTGTAGAAATCTCCTCCATCTTCGCAGACTACTATGACCTGGGCTACAACATGCGGTCAAACTTGTTTCAAGGTAAGGTCAAAGAGCAAGTGTGTAGCATCTGTGAACACCCATTGTCTAAGGCAGGGAAGGTCTTTGGGGTGTCTACCCATATGGGGTCCAGGACCCCAAGACACATCCCCATGGACCTTATTTTATGCCCACCATAGGCATCCTATCTGCAGGGCCTTACTGAGTGAGTTCTGGGACCATCCAGCCTGCTGGCAAGTCTGTACTTGCTGTGGCCTCCCTCACACCCACCAGACACCTCTGGTTTCTTAATCTGCCAGTGAGAGGCCCAGGATCCCTTAGCCCAGGCACCTTTGGCCACAGTGACAATATCAGATTTCTTGGGTTCAAAGCTCAGCTGAGCCACTCATTAGCTGGGTGTGACCTCAGGTGAGATCATTAACTCTCTGAGCCCCAGCTCCCTTCTCAGTACAAGGCACCACGGTACGATAATGACAGTATGGCTCTCATTGGGCTGTTGGCAGGACCCTATGAATTGTCACCTCCGGTACGCAGACTATGGTGCATAGCGAGTGCTCAGTAGCTGTTGGCCATCATATTTCTTTCCCAGAGCCTGGTAGTGGCACCACCTGGGAAGGAAGGAAGTGTGGTGTTTACAGGGGGGGTTCATTTGGGTCAGCAGAGTCCTGTCTGGTGGGGAGGAAGAAGGGGGTGTTGTTAGCTGCTTTTCACAGGCAGATCTGAGATCATTGGCCCAAGACCTCTTAGCAGTGTAAGGTATGTCTGGGACTCGAATCCAGGCTTTCTTTCTGCCTCTACAGCCCCAAAGTCTTTCCTCCATACTAGGTCACCTCCCTGGCTATGGCCACATTCCCAAGGGTTTTCTGGATTGCTCAGATGTGGTCCTCAGTCAGCACACAGGGGCTTCTCTGCTGCCACATTACAGTTCAGCCTCACTGCAAAAGGCTCACTCTTTCTAGCCCTGCTCCTTCCTCTCTTCTCACTCTCAGGCTGGGAAATCCTCCTCCACTGGCTCAGGTCCCTGTCACCCGAGCAACTAGACACCCACGGGAAGCCTTTCTGGGCTTTTCTTTGAGCTTGGAGAAGGGGCGGTGCTGGGGAGAGAAGTGAGAATACAGCTCAGAATGTCCCCTGCACAGGGCTCCTGGATCCTACTTTTTATATCTCTCTTTAACAATTGTCACCACCCAGCTCTTACATACAACCCTTTATGATAATGTCTATACAAATGCAAAAGAACAACATTTTAAAAATATCTGTGTGCCCAGAACTCTGCACCAAGGGTGTACTGGGGCCAGCTCCTACCAGCTTGCACCAGCTCACAAGAGGCAATTGTTGGATTTTCCTGAATTGATTGGCACATAAATACTATCTTAAAATTGGTCAGAGCAATAGTGTTTACACTCCGGAAATTGGCAAACACTATCACCCCGTCTGTGCCCCATCCATGCGTTCCTTTCTGTCTCCACCCACCCAGGGTTAGCCTTTGCACCTGCTTGTGGAGGTTGGCAAGGCTGGTGTGGCAGCATAGGAGTGAGGGAGAAGAAATTAGACAGACATAGGCTAGGTTGTGAAGAACACTGGAGTGAGACAGATGGGAAGGCAAGCCAAGGTTGTTAGCAGGAGAGTGGTCTTTGGTTTAACATCACTCCAGTTGTTGTATTGAGATTAGATGTCAGGGATTGGGGCAAAAATAGGAACACAAGTGAGAATGAAACTGTAAAAATACAGGTGGAACGGATGACAGTGGCTTGGTTTTGGAAGCTGGGCTAGCCCACCGCACAATTTTGGTGGGCACCATTGTGTCAGGGAAGTCATGCGAAGGTAGCCTGGTATGGTAGGATTCTGGGTATTTGTATAAGATACAGAGAGCAGATAATATGAGAGGAAGGAATTAAGGACGATTTCAAGGGTTTGACCTGAACAATTGGAAGGATGGAATTGCTGTTTACTGAGATAGGGAAGGTGCCAGGAGGAGTCAGTTGAAGAAATCCTATCTCATGCTGAGTCATGGAAGTAATTTTTTATATAGTCTTCTAAAAGATTTCGTTTTGCCTTTCACATTTAAGTTTTTAATCCATCTGGAGTTGATTTCTATTGTGTGAAGTAGGGGGTTCATTTTTAATTCCTTCTTTATGTAGATGACTGAATATCTCAGTCCCTTTTGTTGAACAGTCCCATCTTACCCCCAGTGACCTGCAGGGGCACCTCTGTTGCCCATCAAGTTGCCACAGGTGTGTAGATCAGTTTCCAGAATCTCTATTTGTTCATTGGTCTAAGATTACACTTTTAATTACCAACGTATTATAAGTAGTTTGATGTCTAGCCAGGTAGTACTCCCCCCCTCACCATACACACCAGTTAATGTCTTGGGTTTCTAAGGCCTTTACTTCTCCATATAAATTTTACATGGAAATTTCCATGACAAACCCTGTTGGGATTTTGATTGAAAGTATACTGAATCTACAGCTCTACTTAGGGGCAGTTATCAGTTTTATTATAATGAATTTTCTAATCTATAAATATGGTATATAGCTCAATTAATTTAAATCTTTCTTTAATACCTGCCAAAAACATTTTGTATTTTTTTTCCTATATAGATCATGCCATTTTTGTTAGATTTATTTAGCAGGCACTTTATTATTTTTGCTGCTGATTATAAATGGTATCTTCTAAAAAAATTATATTTTCTAACTTTGATACTGATACTGTATGCACAGATCCAATTTTTATTTTTGTATATTTATCTTATATCCAGAAACCGCTCAGTTCACCTATTAATTCCAATAATTGTTTGTAGCTTCTTTGGGGCTTATTTAGAATAATAATGGCTACATTTATGTATAGTATGTATAATGTGCTGACCACATGTTACATGCTATACATACATGTATTTTACATTTTAATTTTCACAAGAGTCATATATGGTAAATGGTATAATCCCCCTCTTTTTTTCAGATAGAAAGTATTGAGTCGTGGAAAGGTTAAATAACTTATGTAAGGCCACACAGGTAGTAAAACTCAGAGTTGGGATTTAAACCCTGCCAGCCAAGGACCAAGTTCACCTGCTTAAATATCAGGCTTTTCCCACTTTCCTGTCAGTGTCCGGCTGACTTGTACTGGACAATGGTACATATAAGCAGGAGAAACAGGTATTCTTATCTCCTTCTTGATTCTAACATTGTACCAATAAATATAATACTTCGAAAGGAATTTTTAAAATACTTTTTATCAGATTAATATGGTCTCCCTTTATTTCTAGTTTTTACTTTAAAAAAAATTCTGAGTGTTGAGTTTTATTATTTATACTGCAGTTAGATGATCAGATGATTTTTGTCCTTTGATCTGTTAATATGGTAAATTCTATTAATGGTTTTCCTAATATTAAATCAAACTTCTATTCTTGTGTTTAAACCAGTATACAAAAAATAAAATAAAAATTATATAAACTGGCTTAGTCCTTGCATTGAAAAAATTTGTGTGTAAAGAAACACTGCCACAGTTAAAGGATCAAAGAGGAAGGCAGACAGAGCCAACTCCAGGCCCTCCTCTGGCTTTGGCTGCCCTGAGCGTTTAGTGATCCCTGGCTAGGGAGGAGGGTATTGGTGCAGCCTGGATGTGTGGGCTGCAAGTGGACCACACAGGGTGTCCTGCAGGAATATGGTCCAGGGGAATCACCCTTTTTGTATCATTTGCCTACAAACATATCATGGCTTCAGCTTCAGGAGGACATCAGGGCACCATTGTGGGCTAACATGAACATTCTCTCTTCTCTCTGGAAAGGGAGAGTGTTGGCAAAATCTGGGCCCAGCTCACCTGGATGGAGCATGCACAATGGCACAGGGGTAGCCGTAGTAAGGACAGCTCTCAAGCTGTCCAATCTGGTTTCCCTGTCCCCAGGTACTCAGGGGTCTCTGAACCAGCCTCTTGAGGATTTCTTTCACCTCTCCACTGTTGGAATCCCCATTTTCCCTAGTCGGTGTCTTCTTCTTTTTTGGTTTTTGAGTTGTCTTTGTAGGAATATACCTCGTACATTGATGGCATCATCATAGCCTGTAATGATTTTAGAACTCTGAAGTTCTTGAGACTTGCTCCATATCCTAGCAGAGGGTCATGTTCTATAAATGATCTGTATATGCTTGAAAATAATCTCTTGGGCTCAGGATTTTGTCTTTGTCTAATATAATAGAGTTGTTAATTGTTTCTGTACAAGTCTTCTGATTCCTTATTCATATTTTTTTTTGATTTATTAAATACTAAAACATATATCTTTAAGTTTTCCCTGATAGCAGATTTGTCAGTTTCTCCTCGTAGTTCTGTCAATTTTGCTTTATCTATTTTGAGATTATTTCATTGCAGCAAGTTTAGAATTATCACATCACCTTCATGAATAGCAGTCACTTTTATTTCTCACAGTGTTTCTGCCGTATATGTTGTTGTATATCAGTACAGCTAGACTACTTTTCTTTAGTGTTTTCTTGGTATAGCTTTTTCTAGCTTTCTAATTAACCTTTGTTTGTGTCCTTTTATTAAGTGTATTTTACACAGCATATATCTGAAAAATATTTTCTGTGGTCTCACAATCCATATAGCCCCCCATTTATTGATATTTTATTCTAGTGACTGATACATTTGGATTTATTTCCATGACCTTATTTTGTGTTTTCCATTTGTGCCGCTTTTTCCAGGCAACTTATTTCTCTTTTCTTTCTTTCTTTTTTCAGGATTTGCACCAGCTTTTGATCTGATACTTGTCCTTCTCTATTCTACCTTCCTCAGTGTCCCGAGTAGCTCAGACTATAGGCACGAACACAATGCCTGGCTAATTGTTTTATTTTTTTGTAGAGGTGGGGTCTTGCTATGTTGCCCAGGCCTGTCTTGAACTCCTAACCTCAAGGGATCCTCCATCTGGGCCTCCCAAAGTGCTAGTGTTATAGGCACGAACCACCAAGCCTACTTCCTACTCTTTTAGTGGTTATCTCTGACATTTTTATGTGCATAGTTAACAAGTTGTCAAGTTAATTCAGACATTTAAATGTTCTGAGCACTGTAAGGACCTTAGAAGGTTTCAACTTTAATTACCCTCCCCCCCAGCTTATATGTTACTATTTTATAGAATTTTAATTGTACATAAGGAAAGTACAAAGCTATGTAGCCTGGAACCACAGGGGGCTGGGTTTGAGTCCTAAATCTTTCACTTAATTGGCTGTGTGACTTTAGACAAGTTACTTAACTCCTCTGTGCTTCAGGGATTTAAACAGCAAAATGGAGATCATCATATCTAGTCTTAAAGTTGTTGAGAAGATTCAGTGAGCAAGTTCACATGAAGCTCACCAATCTTCAGAATCGTCAGCTAACATTGTCACCATTTCACTCCATACATTAAACCCGGCTGCTGTTATGATAATGAATATATGCTTAGATTTACTCAATTTCAACTTCCTTTCCACATTCCTTCTTGTATCTCAGATCATGCTTTTTTTCCCCTGAATTATGTTTAGAATGTATTTTTCAGTGAGGTTTTATTGTTCGTAAACTTTAGGCTCTGTCAGAACAGTTTTTATTTTGTCCTCATTCTTGGAAGACAGTTATACTATGAATGGTCTAAATTGTTGATTTCTTTGAGCATTTGGTCTGTCTTTGATGGTTAAATCAATTACTGCTGTCTTTGTAAGTAGTTTATCTGTTCTTTATGGCTACTTACCTCTAAGATTGCTTTGTTACTGGTGTTCTAAATTTTACTTGGAGGTGCTAGAGTTAGGAGTTCTTTTTCATTACCCTGAATGGGGAATTGTGATTCTTGAATCTCAGAATTCACATCTTTCATCATTTCTGGAAAAAAATTCACCCATTATTTTTTCAAATATTGCCTCTACCCATTTTTCTCTAGTCTCTCTTTTTGCAACTCCAATGAAATGTATGTTGGACCTTCTGATGAACTTGCATCTTAACATCTTCTAAATATTTTCCACATTGTTTCCCCCCTTTGCCGCATTCTAGTTAATGTTTTAAATCTTACAGTTTACAATTTTCTCTCAACTGTATCTGATCTGCTATTTTACCCATCCATTTTTTTTTTTTTTTAATTAATTTATTTTTTTATTGTGGAGAAGGGGCAGGGAAAGAAGGCGGGGGCAGAGGTGCGTGACAGGGTCAGGCCAGTGGCATGGTACCACGTTGGCTGTATCTAGGTAGAGGCAGTTTCAGGCCGGGCCTTGCTGAGTCGTTGCTACGCGGAAGTAGCTCGATGGATCTGCTTCTAGTCAGGCTCGGGAAGTTGCACTAGGCCTCAGGCA